>OMNV01013070.1:0-27468 GCA_900303265.1 Brotula barbata
GGTGTTCCGGTTTCCTCCCACAGCCCAAACACATGCAGATTAGGTGAACTGAAAACTCTAAATTGCACAAATGTGTGAATGAGTGAGTGTGCCTGTGTGTGGTCGTCCTGTTCTGAATAATAATAAAACAAAACAAAACAAAACAAAGGGCTCCAGCTCTCCACATCCCTGCCCTGGATATTTCCAGGACTGTGTGGAATGCATCTGCCCAGCAGACACCAGAATGTAGGATAAACAGACCGAGATGACAAGGAAACCCTGATCAGGCTCCTGCTGGTAGAATCGGGGGTCAAAGGTTCACAATACCGGCAGGGGGTTGATGGCGGAGAGCTATACTTCACAAGAGAACAAGAGTATTTTAAAATCCTGCTTTTCACCAGAAGCCAGGATTTGAACCTTGACGGGTTCAAGGAACAGTAAAGGAGTTTCAGTGCACCAGCAGCCTCACCCTGAGGAGGATCTACAGAGGCCTGTTGTTGAATGTTTCGGACTTATGGATGTGGAGGTCTGACACCTGAACCCGATGTCTCTCTCCATCATTCATTCCAATGGAAACAGCATCACGTCACATCCCCAGAGCTCTATAGAACAAGTTACTCTGTGATATTCGATACTGCTGACCAGGCATGTTTATCATCACACATGATGTCATATGCCCCATCCCTACTCTCGAAGAAACTGAGAATTAGCTGGGAGGACAGGAGGACTAACAGAAAAATGCCAAAATCCATCAGCCAACTCGCAAACTCAACAAAGCCGAGCAGAAATCCTGGAGGACAGAAGAAGAAATCAAACCCCACAGAAGGAAGACAGTGTATGTGGGATGAGCCTGTACAGAGCAGAGCGAGCTGGAAAAACAGGGACCACGTAGTTTATAAAAGAGCTCTACGGTGTCGCTGAGACCAGGAGGCTTCACAGAAAGGAATCCGACTGAGCACGAGCGGCCACTTCTACCTGTCCAATCTGTAAAACACAAATGAGCCTTTTGGTCCCTTTTAGGGCCCATGGAACCACTAGAAGGACCACACTTGAGTTGAGTAGAGGGATCGCTGGTGATGAGTGCTCTCATTTGCACGGCTCCGCATTTCTAACACATTTTGTATTGTTTGGATTCTAACAATAAATCACACAGCTTTGACACAAGGTCAACTGCAGCAACACTAACAAAAAAAAAAAAAAGGTTTACAGGGAAACGGTTGTGCAGAAATAAACAGGCTTTCCCTAATCCTCTTTCACTTTGTGCTGCGAAAGTCGGCGTTCATATTTTAGTTTTGATCAGATAGGTTTAAGTGTCCGCCCCGGTATTTAGCACACTAAGGCTCATTGTGTGCTCTGAGCATAAATGCGAGTCATGTGTTGCATGCTGATCACTGTGATCAGGCCACTGCCAGCCTGCCTTCCTGCTCGGGCCGCTGGTGCTCAAAGTCTCTCATGTGACAACCTGCTGGTTTCTCTCTCAAAAGTGACTATACTACTAATCTAATGTAAATATGAATTTTACTGTAAATCGCCACCAACATCAACCAATGACATATGTCAATAGATATACAGTATATATAGATACAGTATATAATAGATATATTGATTATTTGTGATTTAAATTTTAGATACGTGGTCTTTGTGTTAAACTGAAAGGACAGGCGATAATAAACTTGATGTACTATATTAGTAGCATATTTAAGTTTGCATACTACCAAGCGAGCATAATCTCCATCTGTACATCTGATGGAATTTATGCACTCTTTGTTACTTTGTTACTCCAAATAAACCTTAAATGTCTGTAGTTTTTCATAGATTACCGTCCTGTAGTAAATTCCAGGTTCTATTTCACATCAGTTCACCGATTGTGCCGAAGGACAAATAACCCAAAGAAAAAAGATTTTACAAGGTGAGGTTGTAACTTCCACGTTTGTGCTGTTGAGAAAATAGCAGAAGTAGCTTGACTGCCAAATATCACCAAAAACGTTCCAACTTCCCAAAAAAGAAAAAATGGCAGCGATCTATTTTGGACATAATTTGGCAGCTAAATTTGGTAGAGTGCGTCGACTTCCCCTTCAATAAATGTAGAGTACGTGAACCAGGAACAGACAGACAAAGCCAATTTTTTTTTTTTAAATTTGCCTTTTTCATCGTATGAATATTTCTGGCGTCGGCTTCAACATAAGGGCACCAAATGCTTTCAAGCACCCTCGATGCCGCTCAACAGATGCTGAACTCATGACAACTAAAAGGTCATCGAATGAGTCATGCCTTTGAAGAAGAAAGACAACCTGCCATCGTACAGAAGAAAAAGCATGTTAAATTTTTCATCTTGTGCTTCAAAAGAGGAGACAGAGGGACACCGACGAGCTGGACATTCTTTCAAATACAGACCGTGCATTTCAACACGAGCCATATGGGGGATAATATGGCGTCACCCTTTCGACGCCAACAGCCGGCAGCCAAATCTAATTCACTGTAATGCACTGAAAAGTTAGATGGAGCGTGAATTCATTTGCGATATCCAGGTCGATCTGAAACCGCCGGTCCTAATCGTACCTGCACAGACCAGACAGAAATAACGAAACGAATTTTTCATTGCAAAGACGAACAGGTAACGCTTGGAAGGACGAAGGGATTCAGTCCTCGGAACCAACACGGCTTTACGACATGGTGAGACAAATCTACAAATATCCTGTCACACGCTCACCACTTTACCAGAGGAGTCCAGAGCTTACAGAGAGAAAAGAAGGCGTCCAGGAGTCTGCCTGAATTATGAAACACAAATGTATCTCCTGCGATGACCCATATTGAAGTAATGCTCTTCATGAATACCCCTGGACCATGAAAACTGATTAAATTCACCAAAACAAGCACGAAGGAAAGATGAAAATCTACAACGTATGAGCCACGGCGTATTTCACTTCACGCATCACATCGTCTGTCATCTGTGGCAGGTCACAGACACGAGCAAATAATCCTTAACCTGTCGGGGTTGAATTGGAGAAGATTAGAATCGATTACAAATTGGTCAACAATTACTTTCATTGTCAGACAGTCGTCTGAACTCATCGGTTTTAAGAATATTTAAAAACTGAAGCGACGCATGGCAAAGAAATGACAAGAGGAAACAGAACAAGGGGCTGGAAGTGGATCATTAAGATCAGAGCTGAGTTTACTGTACTCAGCGCTTCACTTTCACTACAATATAAACAAGGTTTAACTTGTGAGTGCTCACAGCTGACTAAAGCAGCGAGAGAGAGAGAGAGAGGGAGAGAGAGAGAGGGAGGGAGAGAGAGAGAGCTAGCTTTCAACATACCAAGCATGCCATCCCTGACCTTGCCAATGTCAGACTCGGTACACGGCTTAATGAGTAATTCTGCCCTGCAATTTGTAAAAGTCAAATAAAGCCACAAACGGCCACTGTAAGGCTCCGACAACAACACGCCCACATTAACCATTTTGGTCTTTCGATCTCATCCGAAGATTGTGGAAGGATGTACTTTGTAGTATGCAACATGAGGGATCTTGTCGTTTGAGTGTCACAGTTCCACAGTTTTCTGATTATTTTGTAGCACTTGATATTCAAATGTTTGTGTTTTGCACAGTTTGCCGGGATATAAATGAAAGACGTACGGAAGCATTATGACTAAAACACACGAGGTCTTCAACCTAAGAATAATCACACCGCTCATCGGTCAGAACTGTCTGAGGTCAGGGCGACAAGCATCCAAACTGTTTTCTATCGGAATGCAATAACAAAAACTACAAGCCGTTGCTGGACGTGATAAAAAATGTTTTTCTATTTTAAAACATGGAAAAAAAGTCTTGCAGTTTCCAAAGTTTATCGCTTATAAGTGCAATTTAAGTTTGTATCGGTTGTTTTTCCGCATAGCTGATGCAGCCAATTTACATTTGTTTATTATTATGATTTAATCATAAATTATTAGCATTTGCTATTTTTAATTACTAATGTATTTATTATTGTTAATTATTATTAATTGTTTGTTTAAAGTTTTGTCCACGTCACCGTGATTTGTGCGTTATTATTTCCATATATCTTACTCTTTTGTAATTCAATATGTCTGAGAGGTTATTGATTATTTGTCCCATCATCAATCAACTCAAGAATAGATAATGCACTTAAGGTACTAATTATTTTTCCAAATTTCATGTAAACAGCATAATCAGACTGAAATTAGCATAAAGTGACCGTGTACTCAGGGTAACAGACGAAACATGCAATTGTAAACTGAATCACTCAAATATGTGAATAACGAACCAGCACTTCTTCCTTCACGCTCAAAAAAACAAGTTATTAAATATAATCAATATTTGATGAGAAAAAAAGAAAAAAAAGAAAATTGAATTAACTCTGTCCAACTGTATGTTGCAAAATCAGCGAAGAGCGCGCGTGTGTGTGTATGCTTGTCGACGTCCATTTTTATTAAGTTTATTAAGCCGAGAACCCAACATGACAGAACCGGACGCGGATACGTTCGCTCGCTCGCTCGTTCATTTACATCCACGGCCCGTGCCATGTTGACCATCCGCCTGCTTGTTGTGTTTGGGTGTCTGGGAGCTGTGCGACAGCCAGCGGCCATGACAGCTCTGTCTGAATGATCAAACACACCCACACTGTGTTTTCCGTCGCTCCAAGCCAAAACAGACCAGAGGCCCTCGGAAGCTGTTGGACGGCGTGTCAGCAGTAACTGCTGTGTTTGGTGACAGTTTACGCCGCGGTACCTCCAACAATCTGCCAACGGCCAGGCCGAGTTGCCAAAACTCCTGTCATTCATTGGTGTCAATATTTACCAACAGCATATTGCTACAGTTAGACTACATATGTGCACTCAACTACAACTTCATATTCCCAGGGCCACCACAACGCTAATGCCAGTGTTGCCATGGAAATAATCGTCCACTGCTTAGAAGTACTACTTTTGAAGGGAGTTGATATACTCTGTTAAACATGGCTGACGCTGTATGACCTCATTAAATTTGGTTTGATTGTATTTCTGTGCTCACGCGCACACACTCCATTCAACCCAGTGTACGCCGACACTGAAGAAACCTAATAAAAGTTGATTCCAAGACAATATGGGTGTTACTGGCACAGACTAAATCTGTTCTACTGCAAGAATTCCACTCACAATAATGACTTGAGTGGTTAAATAATCAGGACTACTTAATTTTGTACTTAATACTACTACATTAACTTTAAAAATAGCAAACTACATTCACGACTGAATTTATTTATTTTTTTTAAACCAAGTCTCTCAACATGACCACAAGTGATTAAAGGTCTACGACACACACATTCTGATTGTAAGATCAAGAAAATCATCCCGTCAGTCTTCCGGCGGCGTGATTTTCTTGAGCTGACTGAAGTGTCTGTCATGTCAGGCCTCAGACTCGACGCCCAACCGTACATCATTTGTGCAATGATTTATGGAACGGCCCACATCAAAGTGCACAAAGGCAGACTGGGGCTGAAATACGGCCCAGACTCCCAACTGCTGAGTCAGCAACTACCAAATCAGGCTTGAAATCAGGCCGGACTCGTACGGTGTCCGCTGCGCTTTCATTCGGTGATAATCGTAATCTAATTCTGCATTTACTTTACTGATGTATGTGTAATATGTCAAACAATGGACACTTTCATGATTGAAAACGCAACTTGAGTGAATGAAAAGCGCTGAATCCGAGTGTCTCTCTCTTCAGCACAAGCAGGGACAGAGGCAGGGGTGGGGTTGAGAGGGCCAGTGCCCCCTTCAAAACATCTTCGATTAAGAGTCAAGGGTTTGTTTGATTTGTGGCTCAGCATCTCTCCGTACTTCTTAAAGTACTTCTGTTAGACACGAAGCCGTGCATATCATTTTTTCCAGTGAGACGAGTCTTATACATCCAAAGCACTCGTGTGGATGAAGCCGCGATGCACACAGCAGCGAGCGCAGACACGAGCATCCCTTCAGAGATCTGGTTTTAGCCAGTCTGTGAAAAAAAAGCAATTCATGCTGGGTTCATCCCGTTTATATACGGTACAGTTCGAGCTGTCACTAAACTGCTGTCATTCAACATGACAAGATACTACACAATACCTTTACCATTTGGATGCAGCGATGGTATCATTACACAGACGTACAATTAAGCAACACTTTGTCAGTTAGCTGAGCAGTTACGCCTATGCGAATGCGAGCGGGCGACTGTGAGGTCAGCGCAACATTAGTCACAGCGGTGCAGTTTGACAATTAGAAACACATATTTACGTAAATGGAAAGTGATTTTCCTCTTCCTCTGCCGCTCGCTGTTATGTTAGGCAGCGGTGAAAAGACAGGGTCAGAGGAATATACAAAGCCTCTTTGTAAAAATAAAGCCATGCCAGCCAGTCAGAGAGAATCAGTGCCAGAACTAGAGCCAGCCTGATGGCCCTGTTTATATACACACACACACACACACACACACAAAACAGAAGCCAGCCGGCGGTGTGAGTCAGAACAGCTCCAACCATCCTTCAACAGGTTCCAACAAATGGACATCTTAGATTATGCACCTAGAATACAGTGACTGCACAAATCCAGGTTCCAAACATCAGGCATATAACACGGTGTGTAAGATGGAAAAACTGGTGAAATGCATTTACGTTGTAATTGTGAGTAGGGAAAACACGGATGATGACATCCACAGTGGTACTTGGGGACATTCAGTGACGACTGCCATTCTTAATTTATTTCTTCCCAGAGGTTTATCACTCCGGACGGATGTGAGCAAACTCAAAGTCGAAGCCCCCAGAGTCACACTGGCAGCAGCAAGGTGTACAAGGAAAATTGCGTCATTGCTTTGGGATACGTGTGTGTGTGTGTGTGTGTAGGCCACAGACGGGGAACAAGTGTGTTTGTATGTGATGATATGACTGAGCTTTACAAGCTGACTTCTTGTTTCAGGTTGTTGTGTTCGGTTTTTCAACGGGGGACCGGTGAGATTATGTTTTCTTAGCACACGGAAAAGTGCACCTTGTGTCTCAAAAAGGCCGGGAATCTCTGAGCGAGTGACAGTCTGTCGATAACGCAGACAGAACAGCGGCAACGACGGTGCTTTTGGTTGTAACGATGCCAAAGTTCCTCACGCAGCCATCGCTCATTGTTCTGCTGTGTTATTTCTGACAGGTTGAGCCGAGGGTCCATTGGAGCGGCTCGGAGCCAAAGAGCACAATAACAAACACGGCTCGGCGTTTTCACACCGACGGCTTCGGCTGCCCGCTGAGAGGACTTCTAGGACGGCCGGCTGAACGATTCGCTATTTTTGGTGCCATTAACTGCCTAATATCCTCTCACAAGACACATGTTGCACCTTTTGATGATGAGCGGATTATTCCTGCAGTGTTGATGAGTGCAGGGACACTGGGCTCCTTTGTTCAATTCTGAGTAAGACAACACTGAGCCAACATGACCTCTGCAAACAAAGCATCAAGCGGAAGGACAAATTAATAGATTTTTACCGAAAAGGCACCACAGCACATCAGCTATAATAGTGGACGATGTAGCGTCAGGTCACGTTTCCCGTATTCTGTAAAACTTTGTAATTGGTTATCGTTGGGAAAAACTAAGTATTTCTGCCAAGTTACACATTTGCAACGTCACATATTTACCAGGGTCCAGGCTCTGTGCTTTTAAGAGTGGAAATTTGGCAGAGGAGAACCATAAACACATGTCTCATATATCATTAAAAGTATCTGACTTTTAAACACCGAGCCACCCAAACGCACCGGTGGACGGGAAAGAAAGAGAACAGAACTCACTCGCTGCCGGTCTTCATGCTGTGATTGACAAAATAAAGGAGCAATCAGATCAGTGAAGGTAACTATAACACAACAAAAAATAAGTTTTAAAAATTGTGTAAGATTTATTCACAAATTGTGTCTGAATTATATATATTTTTTGAAATCTTGCAAAGTTGGATACAAGATTAGACAATATTATTGATAAATGCATCTGCTACTGTTTAAGATGACTGAAACACTATTGGAATATTTAGCAAGAAGTGCAGTGTTACAGAATGTTTCCAACATATCCTTATACTTTCTTTAATAATGGAAACATCAATAGCTTCGGCTGTACCTCACCAAACAAACCTGAAATCAGAGCTGTGGACACTGGCGGTCCCATGGTTGAGATCTGAGGTGTAGCTCGTGTCCACTCGTGTCCTGCTCAGCTGTGAAGGCCTAAGCTCTGTCCATATAAGGACAGGTGAGGAGACACTGGCCCTTATCGCACCCTATGTTTCTTTAATGCTCCGACTCACAGTCATAACACATGTGGAAAGCGTCACCGGAGAGGGATCTGAGGGCCGAGCCTTGACGTGGAGCCACAGAATAATGATAACTTCACTGATGGCGGCTCTTCACCCCCGGTTTAGGCCAACTGTAATTTTAGAGACAATTTTAACTCAATCTGCCCGGCCTTTCGAGTCTGAAGAGAATAAACAGCGTTGCAGAGACATGAAGACACTCAGCTTAATCCTCTGACGGAAAGTGTCCCTACCCATGACATAAGCGTGCTACAGTTCAAGTCCCAGCATCTAATGAATCGGTGTAGATGTAGTACCATGTAAAATCGACACAAACTGCACACACTGAATTCATGTGAAACGACTGGATCCAGATTTTGTGCGGAGAGAGGACCTGACAGCAAAACTCACTTAGAGTCTGATGTTTCTATAACCTTATCTCTTGCGCGTTTATATGCTTTGCAGATAGCGTCTCTTCCAACCATGTGTCATGTGCGTTTAATCATCCCAGAAAAGAATGCAGTGAAAATTTGCTATCATTCTGAGGCAGCTCTTATTTTTCTCGTGGCGGTATGCTTTTATGAATGATTAATGGGATGTGGAAACATTTCACGGAGACAAACACAGCTTAAAAACAGGCTGGTAATTCACATTTACCCTCACGTTAATGCCACGGTATTTACCTTTAACGTTACATCACATCTGACTCCAGCTTTTATGAATATGGTCAAATATATTTTGAATAAATGAGAGCTCGTACAATGGTTTGAATAACTAAAAGATACGGATCGCAATTTTTGCATCCTTGTAGGTAACAATAGATGCTCAATAAATAAATTTGTCCATGCTGTCCAGGAAATACAAAATTTTGCACTGCAGTCTTTTTATATCTCCACGTCAATATGCAGCAAACAAGTTTCGTCTACATTTAATGTTCAACTCCACAATTAGCACATTCATGATCATTCTCGAGCTATTATATCACGCTGGGCGAGTATGTTGTATGAATACCAGGATGATGACAAAAAGTCTTTTTTTTCCCCCCAGTCTATTCTGAAATGACACACGGAAATTGCTTTCATTACTCACAATAATGAAATTTCTTTCCACAATGCTCATAATGGCACATAATGGACTCAAACGACCCATCATACCACCCCCACAACAACAGCCACTGACTCATACAGGAGAATTGTGAAGACATAACCGGCATTATATGGATCAATCAACTCAGGGCGTTTCAACAATGATTTCTGACAAGACAAATATTATCCAAGTTAGAGAATTGTTCCGTAATTGGATAATTAAACTACTTTATGCTTTATTTCAAAACTACACTCAGTTGGATTGTTAAGCGGACATGTTCTGCAAAAGACACAATACAAATCTTCAAATCAAATTTGCTGGCCGGAGAAGAAGGGACTCACTAGAATAAAGGGATCTAAATCACAAGAGCAAACCAAAGCATGAACTTTGGATGCATGCCATTTCTGAATATGGGCAATTTATTTTTCCGAGATCAACATGCGGACAGCTAAAATAATTTCCCTGCTTAGGGACAGAGCGTGAAGTTTGGAGTCTGCACTGAAAGGAAACAGCTGAGGTGGTTCAAGCATGTGATTATGATAATTCCTACATGTCTCCCCGAGGAGGTATTCCAGGAACATCCAACTCGGGGAAGACCTAAGGGTGGAACATGCTGGATTGATTATATCTGGAAGAAGAATGCATCAGCATCCCCCAGCAAGAGCTGAAAGAGGAAGTTGCGTTTTTTGACCTTTGACACAGTGCTGTAGTCCATCATAAAGGATGTTCCCCCTGTACGCGACCTGTGCATACAAACACAATTACATAATTGCGCAGCTAGAAATAGAATTGGCTCACATCTGGTCATAAATGTTAGCTTAAAGCTGCCTTATTGTCACTTCTCTACAGAGAGAGAGAGACAATACAAAATGCAATGTTTTCAAGGATGTACTGTGTCCAATCTGAGGCTCTGGTTACAGCGGGCAGCATATGGCCTTATGGAGGCAGAGTAACCCAGTGCGGGGCCTGGCAGACAGTAGGGCGTCAGCGATTCCCGGGATATTATGGACTGTTATTTCATGGGAGAATACACAACATGTTCTTCTTCTACTGTCAGCATCAGCCATGAACGAGGAAGACACAGATTTACTGTCTGTTCATCGATTGCCTGCCGTCCATTGATTGAGGTAAACATACCACGTGGGAGAACAAATCGTGAACTCATCCAAAGCAAACGGCGTGTGGAACCACAAACAGAACGTACACGAAAGATAAACAGAAAAATATGTACATTATGTCCTGTATTCAAGGTGCTTTTCTTCTACATACGTCACGTTTTCTGCGCCTGCAGCACTTCTCTCCAGCTAAATGCCAGAGGTCGGGGGTTTGATTCTGAACTGCAGTCTTGCTCCGTGCATTCATAAGTCCAAGGCCCTCAGGCTTCTCTAATGTCAGTGCACTTAATTATTTTCCTCATATGGCTAGAAAATTGTCTTTGCAGTAGTGCCTTCCTCTCCAGGAGGACTCGTCAGTGATAAGGCCCTAAGTATCAGGTCAAACATACGACATAGAGGTTAATAACAAAAGCTGATTGAATTGAATACAATACACGGTCTAGTAACAGAATCATGTATTGAATGCTAATAGCAGGATCAATCACAACCAGAGTGTTTTCCGGTTCCACTTGAAAGCTTCCCGACGAAAGAGAAAACAACAAATCTGCTAAAAATATCACCAATTCACTATTTTGTTTATTAAAATAAAACTCGGACTAATCAATTCCTCCATTTTATCCTTAAAACAAACCTTTCCCATCAGTCAGTCACTGCTCACATCCTCTTATGTGAATCAAATTCACCTTTACCCTCCCACTTCCCCAGTTGTCATCAGGAACAAATAATCTCCATTTGTGTGTGCGTTCAAGTCTGTGTGTTTGTGTTTCACATGTCAGATAGGAGCCCCCCAGATCTTGTTCTCATTACAGTAATGACTCATTTAGGAGAGGAAAAACCTCTACCCAAAGAGAAACGTGCAGCATTTATCCTTCTCCAGCTGTCAGCAACAAGCAATACGCCCTGCAAAGTAGACCCACTGTGGACTGGGTTCATCAGATGGGCTCATCCATCCATACCAGTACATACACAACCACACCATAGTAAGATTCTGATCTGGCCAAAAATACGGATTAAGAACATATGAGTAGAATTTGGAGGATTCACTCTTTTGCTGAGTATTTGTGACTAATCAGCTTACAAAAGAAAAAATAGCAGACAAAGAAATTCAAGGGCAGATAGTTTACATGCTTGAACCTTAATTCAGATTATGATTCATTTCATTTCAATCATTCAGCCTAAATGCTCATTGATAAAGATTAATATAAATATAGTACTCATTTTATTTTTCATTTATTTGACTTGATCTAGTGGTTTTCTATAGAAAGGACAACTAAATCAGAAATACCAATTTCATACTCACAGATATGTCCTTGAGGTCATATACTAACGCCAAAAAAAGAAGAAGAAAAAAAAATAGAGTAAACAATAACAAAGCACTATGTACAAATCTGCAAAAAGAACCCACATAGAAAACTCAGCATACATTAAAACCAATGTACTGAGAAAAACAAACAAAAAAAAGACCACATGCCATTATATTATTTACATATTATTAGTATCATTAATAAAAGACTTAAAATCAGTCTATTCAGAGGTCAAATTAAACTGCAGATTTCCATTAAGCGTGAAATGCCCCATATTTTGGGATGATGCTGAGGTCTTGCGGCTTTGTAGTTTGCAACCCTGACACATCTTCTCGTTGGGTAACTTCAAGGAGACAATGCTAGGAATGCTGTGAGCTGCTGGCAACTCTCGTCACAGTGATACCGAGTGGGGAGTCTCTGTGAAACATCGCTGAACACTCTAGTTGCCCACATGATGAATTCAGCAGTCATTATTGAGAGAAGAAATGAGAGGAGAACGCTGACCATCATAACTGCACATTACAGAGAGGCAGTGTAATGAAAAGAGTACAAACACCACATGTAATTAAAGCAACCTACATCAACATGCATGTAGTCACAAAAAGGCTGCAGACTTCTCGAAACTACAGTTTTCCAAATAAAGTAAAAATGTGAACAACTAACAACTGTTAGCTTTGACAACGTACCAGGAACACAGAGCAAAGATGCTTTGACTTCCAAACAGAGTGCAGGCACACAGAATAACCTGCATCTGCATAACCAAATATGAGAGGAAATGAAATTCTTTTTTTTTTCCATTTCATACTGCAGGATGAATCATTTGCCTGCCACCTCGTTACGAATAATGGGTCTCCTCTCATGAAGAGAGAGAGAGAGAGAGAGAGAGAGAGAGAGAATAGACAAGAATATCAAACAAATGACAGAACTTTGTCACTCCTACATGACGAACCAACAAGCCCATGCTACAGTCCTGTCAGCAGTTAACCCTGGAGGTCACACGGGGGCAACTGTCAGGCCGAAGCACATGACAGTGCAGAGGAGAATGCTATTTTAAGGCGGCGGATGCATGAGCCAAACACGGGGACGGCCGCTGCCATAGGCAAACCACACAAATCAACTAGGGCGCCATTGTTTTCCTCTCTGTCTGATGGATCTTTGGGAGAAAACTCTGCTTCTTCTATCATTGCAAGACAAAATAACACCGAAAATGCTCCTGCTTCCCAAAAAAAACAACACCGGTGGCCTTTTCCAGACAAAATTTCCCACAACACCTCTACATTTTGTACATTTTTATGATATGTGACTAATTTTTCAAATCCAATATGCGAGGGGCTGGATATGGTCTGGGCCCTGTCACTTCACACTCACACACAGATCTTCCACACAGCTGACAAAATCTCTTTTTACTCTCTGATCCTTCCTCCACCCTCCCACTTGGCCTCCCCCTCGCCCTCCTCTTCCTCACAGCATCTCTAATTGTCTCCAATCCTTCCTCATCTCTGTGTCTTTTCAGCCTCATGTTTCACTCTCTTCCCCCCAATTCGCCACTCCTATCCATTCCCTCCACATTGTTATCGTGATCTGAGGTGGACTGGCATCAAATAGTCTTACAGTGTCAACATTTCTGTTTGCAGCTAGAGGAGAATGCGGTGTGAAACATTACACGCCGACTGACATGCTGTGCTGCTTGATTCAATATGGAATTGTTCTCTGGTCCATGGGCGAGAGAGAAGTGTGAAAAGGGAAGGGGAAGTGTCCATGCGGCTCAATGGTAATGAATATATTCAATGAAGTCAAGTGCTCTTTCACTTTGGGCTTGCTTTGGTTGCCAACTCTGTCTGTAGGTGTTTTAGATCACTGTTGGGGTTTATCTGATGACATCTTTTGCTCTCCAATTCATCCTTCCATCCACACTATGGAAGCTTTTCTTAAACAGTTTCGATTGGACAGAGAAATTAGAGCTTAATGCCCAATTTTAGAAACAAGTGTGTAAATAACAGCTTAACTTTGACATATTTTGCAGCGTGGGAGTGCCAGGAGGTTTTCTTGCATATCAGCATGTTTCCAATACGCTTTCTACCTTATGCAAATTACATCTTCCCATAGTGGACCCTGGGTAATGTAGTTAAGTCCATTGACATAGATGTAGGCAGCACAGTTTTAGTACCACTATATCTGATGTTCACAATAAGTTGAATCAATAAGTGAAATGGTATAATGTTTAGTTTAGCATTTTTTCATGTTTTTAGTTTAACTATTCAAGAGGAAATGAGCACACAAAATCAATCACGAATCCATAAAAGCCTGGGCATTACTCATAATCAGGGCCGATAACGTAACAGCAATAACAATAATAATCATCACAACACTAATCAGCCTCTCTTGCCTCGCCAGCAAATCTCTTTATTATCACTATTATAATACACGCTCTCAAGAGGAATTAGGTCCCCGAACAAAATAATTATTTATACTGTAATTCCCCTTCCAAATGACATTTCCATGAATCTGAATTCCTACATAGGAAACTAATTATAGCTAATTAATGTCAGATGAGCAGAATGAAGAAATGAAGCCTTACAGCCAAGTGTTGCTCACCATAACACAAAAAGAAACAAAACGCAGAACATCATGAAAATGGAAATTACTCATCACTTTTAGATTGCATTATTTGTTCAAATTTACAGCAACGCACAGGCATCAGACATCATTCAGACATCACCTGGAAGATGCAAGTTGTCAAGATGAGAGGAAATACAAATTTGTGGAAGATGGCTCAATTACGTGACAACTCCATAAACCAAACTGTGTATTTTTGAAAAGACAACATTAGTATAAAAAGTTATATTGCTGCTGAAATGATGTCCTTTACTGCATAATTAGAAATCTATTCACCGTGAGTGTTGGGATTACTTCTCAAACTGAAATCAATGCCTTCTGTTAACAACTTTAAAAATCCCTGCTATCGCTGTTCAAATTTTCCAAGATTAATGGGTGCGGTGTGAATAACTAAGCTGAGATCAACTAAATCCAAGGATGACGATGTTGGAGTAGGAAAGGTTAAGTACAATTAAGGAAGACATTAAGTGTTACTTTATAGAAAATGTGCATCTCGCAGATATTACAGATGATCTCTATCTTGCCGTCTTACTTCCTTAATTGTTTCTGTGACTCGTCAAACTTAACATAACCAGTTTAACCTTCACTGCTTTTGTGCCACCACTGCTTGTGTCCTTCTACCAGTTTGAACGAACACTAGCTTGTGCGACGATGTCAAAAATTCATTCCGCCTCTATTTTTGTACCAATATTACAGACATCTCCGTTTCAGTCCCTATACTATTTCTTTTGTCTGCTGTGTGCTTCAGCAGCCACTGAATTGATGTTACTTTCCATAGCATGTTGCAGCTGTTTGAAATTGGGTTCCAGGTGCCTCCTGAACTGAAGTATCTGTTCCTTTGCTCCAGACCGGCATGTTTTCTGGGCCTAAAAAGTTGCATAGGAACCTTTTTTTTCTGGCTGAGCACCAGTGCTTTTGCAATGGAAACCCTCTGCTCCAGCACTAATACTAGCCCCTACAGAAAAGAAAGAGGGGGCGGGGGGCTAGATTGCAATTTAATTCAATAACCCTTCCTGTAAAGTCCAGTCCATTTATTTAAAGAACACGATTTGAAGTATGATGTTGACTAAAGTGCTGGACAGAAAGGATGAAAATACACGCTGCAGTGTGAAAGCCATAAAGACTAGCAACCCACTCCCTGAGCAATAACTGAAAGGCACACAAAGCTGCGAGAGTGAGGAGAAAGACTGCCAGTGACGAAGATTTTGACATCAACAGAGGTAAGAAAGGAGAGCTGTGTGGTGCTTGGAATAGACAGTATGTCAGGTCTATAACTAAAGGATTGCGAATAGAAAGTGTGTTCATTTACATCATATGGCATTTTTTTCCTCTCTTTTGGAAATTTAGTGGCATACTTCAAAAACGTGCACGTGGATCTTAAAGAAATGAGCTTCAACCTTATCATCACTCCTTTGTTATCATCTCTGAATCATTGTTTCTTTGCCCTAGTTAGTATGTGTGTGCATAGAAAATCTTTCCCTCCAAACTAATTAAGATTATAAATTGATTTATTCAAATAACATGTAAACACCACTTTCAGATTGAAATGGACGTAGTGTACTTTGAGAAACAGAGCTAGACTATGTGACAGGAAATTGGTTTACTCGAGCTGCAAATTGCTTCACAAAATTTGAATGAACATCCTGCACCTGAATGTCATCACCTGGTATATTTCCTCTCATAAGATGATTAAGTACTGATTCAGTGTAGTCAGGGAACAATCATCTTCATTCCATCCATGTGTTCCTCTTAGTCCACATTTTTGCCTAAATTGCCATATTTTGATTCAAAAACGGACCCCTTTTAAATTTAAAATGCAGCCGCCTTTGTTTGTGTCTGGCAGGCTTATGTTGTAAGCCTTTTCCAGAAGTTCTGTGTCACAGTTTGACCCATTTAAGATGAGCAGGCAGTCCATGGCTGAGGGTTAATAAAATACACAGGTGCTCCCAGGGAGGCACTAAGAGGCCGTTGATGGTGTTTGTGAAATCTGTTGCTAAGATACAGGAGTACTGCGCACAATCATCCAGACTCACCAGGGAATGCAACAACAGTGGTTTCTGAAAAGTACTCCGAGGCACCGACATCCACGTTTGGCTTCAAAATTGTCTACAAAATGGCAGCATTCTCCTTTTTTTTGCTGCTTGGGGCCCGCAAACTCCAAAATACAATCCGACAAAGCAAACATCAGCTGAAACCATATATGTGGACGTTGTCACAGGGGACACGGACAAAGCAGAAAACCCTCTTATGTTTATTTTTTGATTATAGACAGGTTTGCCACGAGGCATTTAGATGTCAAGTATTTCCATGGAGCGTGCATAGCCTGTGAGGGGACATCTGAAGTCCATAAACAGCAGCCGAGTCTCAAAGGAACCTGAGAAGTATGTCTAAGAGCAGGTCTGTGTCAAGAGGGGCAGGTGTAAGAGCGTAGGTAAGAGGAGAGGAGATGAGATGGACATCTGTTCTGGATTTCTCAAATGGAGTGACACGGACAATTTGATTAGACAAGCAGAAAACCGTGTTACCACTGGAATCCTGCCAGATGGGACCACTCATCTTACACATCCTCCACTGTGATTTGGGAGACAATGAATAGAACAAGAGAGCTGTCCTGCTGTTCCATCAACATCTCCTTATACTCCTACAGCAAAAATGAAGTCATCGGAGGAGAAAATGTAAAGAAGTGAACAAAATCTGCATAGTAGATGAGGACACAAAAAAAACAACAACACAATTTCACCATGTTTTTGCTCATTTTCCAGCTATCCTTAAGGTTAAATTTGTTGTTAAATGTCCATCATTGCCATCCCATCATTTTACAAGATAAAGAAAGAGAACTTGTTCAAAATTTGTACCGGTTCCTGGTTGGTCCTAATAAGCTCATTTTAATGTCATTACTTTTATTGTGTTTATTCATTTATTTTAATATTTTTTTAGGCTACTGTTCAACAGCATGAAGGACATCACAGACTATGGAACATTATTATTATGGAACAGCATGATAAAGGCTGACTAATTACAACCGCATCGAGTGTGATGCTACTGTGCATAAATTAGACCAATTATACTGCAGCATAAATTTCACCAAGGCTTCACACCTATAAACCAACTCAATATAGAGGCATTGCTAAAACACCCACAGCAGGTACACCAGGACGTGACCAGTTACTCTGTGTTCGCTTCATGCAGGAATATGTTATTCCGTCCCAGGATTGCCCCAAAAGGAAAATAAAAGCCACATTGGAGGATTCAATAGATTATCTTTCTGGTACCCAATTCCACCTCTTCGCTCCTGTGACACACATACCCAATGTTTGCTGTGAACAGTGACAAGCACATGACTCTAACAACTCTCATATCTGATGAAATATCTGCCAATGTAGCTGTCACCTAAACACACAGGTCAGACTTTTCTTGTTATTTCTATTCTCAAACGAGACACACATCTACTTTCTCCAAACATGAAACAGCAGAGATTATTCTAATCCGCCATAAAATCTAACTAGATTGGTTCGGAGCTGCATTTTGTCTCCATTCTATCTCAGCAATGAAACCCAAAAAAACATGCGTCAAGAGGTCAAAAGAGAGAGAAAAACATTATTGAGCATCAAGAGAACAATGCATCCGAAGAATCCTGATGTTTTTGAGAGATTGGAGTTCCTGATTATCTGCTCAGTCCATCAAAATGATAACGAAATTCAGCAGTTTGTCAACATTGACTCGTTACAGTTCAGATCAATCATCAAGTGAAAAATGAACCAAAGGACTGAAATGTCAAAGGTGGCTGAAGCAGGAACTTCGCTCTAGTTTTGGGGAAATCTGTGCCCTGATTTGTCTCACTCAGTCAATTGAGCCTGTCCAATCGGAATTGGGCATCTAGGCCTATGATGTAAATGCAGTATGATAACACAAAGGGACCACATTGAAATGTCTGGTGTCACAACATTGTGAATCTGTATTTTCCCTCCCTATTAGTGAGAAGCAGTGTCTTACAGCATTTGAAAACATGCAGTAAGACGTTAAAGGCCAGCACTCGCATTCCCCTCCGCGAGGCCCCTATCCATAATGAACTGCGATCTGAAAGTGAGAAATTCACAAAGGCATTTCATACATCGGCAACAAGCCAGCCACCTAAGTTTGCACGGAAATCGTCAGCTAAAATGCATCTTATAGAAAAGAGTATGTTTGAGAAATCTACTTAATTCTAAATTACATCACGGACAGATTGCGTCCACAACCCAGTTGTTTCAAATTATTCACTGTAATGGAGAAATAAGAAGGGCCATGTAAAGATTTATCTTATTGTATTGCGGTAGTAAAAGCAATAGTTTGAAAAGCTGAGAGGACAAGAAGGTCATGTTAGTTTATGGCTGCAATAGGAGCTAGCTGGGAATGCTGGTAAATTGGTGGCGACTCTTGGTGCAGTGATACAGAGAAGCTGCAAAAAAGGCTGCGTGAAGTAACGGCAAAAACAGAAAACACTCGAGACGCATCAGAGAGACCTATAATAATAACAACAACAATAGTAATAGTAAGAAAATGTTCCATAGTGCAAAGCATTTAATGGTTAAAATGAGAGAGCTACTATTCAACGTCATAGAAATTCAGAAATTAAAACAAAGGTCAAAATCGAGTGTGAAAACCTCATTCAAAGTGGGCGCACAAACGCGATTTGCTATAAAACTCTCTGAGCAGAGTAGGGAAAGGGAATGTTAAGAAGGGTTAAAGAATTGTTGCTTTTACGAAGATTTGTGAAGCTCAGCATGTTCCTGGGAGGTATGTGTGCATATATAGCATTAGCTCGGCATCTTGCATAAACAACGGAGGTCAAACCCGGATGGGATGTATGGAAACGGAGGGAGAACAAATATGCTAAAAACAACAGAATGGTGAGGAAAGAACAACAAACACAGCGGCCTGTTCCCACACAGACATCAGCACATCAAGTGACAGAGTGGCTTTCACAGAAGACACCACTTGAGGCGGGATCACATGGCGTTCACACAAAAAAGCTCATTCTAGATCAAAAGGGAAAATGCTTGGTAAAAGCCTACATCCTTTTCAGGGGATAACACATCCTTTGCTCCTTCTGATTTTAATAAATAAGCATGACTTATCTTGTGATAGCGAAGATGGTTGAATCCAAAGTCGTGACTGTGTGTGTACCTGTCATGAGGCTGTGGCTGCATTTTGATTGGGCTGTTCATCAGACTGCGTGTAATTGTGCTCGTTCCACACTCACTGATAACGCTGAACTACTATGGGAGGTTTATATACCTAAATTTTCCCTGCAGCTGCTTAATACCTCATTTAGAAGTCTACCATTAGCAGTCAGTGTGTTTTTTACTGAGATCTGCTGCTTTATTGGAGCACATTTTACAAGGTTAGAAGCTACTGAAAAGACTGCAGTGTGAAACTTCAAAATCAAAATCCATGCTGCCCCGTATCATATAGAGTACACAAACACAAGAAGCAGTACAATATACAGGTACAATATACAGAACTGAGGAAGAGATGCTACGAGGTCTACCTTTGAATGATAATGGAGAATTAGAGTCATTAGAGTATAAGAATGTTTATCACAGAGATAGTCCACGGAGAAATGTTTTCAAACTGAGATTGATGTTATAAAAAAAAAAAAAACCTACCAGGGGCATTGGTCTTTTATTGAGAACATGTTGGCTCAGCAGCACATAAAAAACAATATCCCCTGAAACTATATGATGCTCTAATGAAAATCCCACTAAAATACAAAAAAACAAACAAAAAAAACTACTTCCAACACTGAGAGTGAGACACCATAAGGGCTTCGAGAGTCTTTAGTCAGCATCAGATTTTGGGATTAGGAGTTAAATTTGATTTCACACATGCACAGATTTCTGGCGTTTAAGGTTGGAACAGTATTTTACATTATGTGCAATTTCACTGTTGACTGTTGGTCATACTACTTTAGAATGAAGTGATTAGTTTCGCAAATGTGATAACTATCTGGGGCCAACAATGTGCTTAAAGAAAACTGATTTACTAGCTGCATGGCTGGTGCCTAATAGATGTCCCGATTAAAAAAAAAAATAGCAGACGAGTCAAATTAATTTCATCTGAACCCACACTCATGTGTGTCCTGTATGTTTGGTAGGTAAAGTAATGACATCAGAAACCTTCAATTGGCTCACAAAACCAACCACACATCTAATACTCCTGGTTGATAACTAGACGCCACTGTGTGGTAGGAATTTAAGGATCTGACAAACCTCACGTCAAAAGTACCCATTCCCCCCCCCAACCAGTTTGACTGTTTGGGGAAGATCACGCAAGTGTCGTCTCATACACCATATTCCACCCCAGCAACAATGTATTATTATCCATTCTATCAAGTCTGTATTGTTTCCATGTTCCACTGTTTTAGAGTGCCTACAAATGTGTCAAGAGAGTCCTCACTCAGTACACAGATACAGTATGTGTAAAGCCACTCCAAACCCAGCAGAATGGGCCCCGTGTGCCATCTCTTTGCTGCTCCAATCTTCTTTCAACTACATAATTGGCAAAATAACCATTTTCCATACATAAAAATGGAAACATTGATCTAATGGCCAAGGATAAACCAAGGGCTTTAGTATAAATGCAGCTACCTGCCCTGAAGTTGGGCTGTGAGTCAGAGAAGCAATAAGATGGCCAATATAGTTTCCATGGCAACCAGCAGCTACATCACATTGCAAAGTGTGTGTAACAAGCAGTAGTTTAATTATCATTTAAGTGATGGGGCAGCCAGCATCCATGTCCCACGGGTAGATACGGCAACGAAAAGTAGCCAGCTGGTGTTTCTGCTGACTTCTATTTCACAACATTAAGAGAATAATCCAGCAATCCACTAACGCAGGTGTGTAACAAAGTACATTTACTAAGTACTTTTATTGTCTACTGTACTTACGAACTTTAAGATACTGGAACTTGAATATGTATTGACATATTCAAGTTTCTTACCTTTCCTACCTTTCAAAGGCAAATACTGGTGGTCCAGATATGGAAAATGTATTTTATGCCCGTCATTCCTTTACTTCCTTTGCAGATTTTTGTTATTTTTCACAGTAAACATCTGATAAGCATTGCTATGGTAGAAGAAAAATGTTAACTGTTCAGGAACTGCTGATAAGCAGCCTTGTTTCAGCTTCGCGGCTCAGTTATTTTCGACCTCGTGTGAGGAGTTTTACTGTGTAGAAACTCATTTCAGTGAGTAAATTACACCTGCAGATACATGATCTTTCTTCACAATACCTAATGTTGATTATATTTTAATGTACTCCGCTCTCCAAAGTCCAACTATGAATGAAGTCATTTTACTTGTAACTGATACTTTCACCATTGTGGTGTTGTTACTTTTACTTAGTAAACTTTAGTACTCTGCACTCAGCTACCAACCAGCATAACACAGTGCTCTAGTTGGGTCATACCCACTTTCAGCTGTGCGCTTTTACGCAGCAGGCGTTCATTCTGCTTACTGATATTACTGATTAATCGATAACCATCAATTCCGGTGCCAAACACATACCTGCTTCCACAGAAAGCTGTCGATGCCGTTTAACATCCAGGACACGGCCACGTGGATGGCGGACAGAATAACTCCAGTGATGACCGCGGCGCGCATCCTGACGGGCAGCAGCGTGTAGATGACATGGATGAAGAACACGGTCCACCAAACCCCCTCCGAGGCACTTCTCGGCTGCACCAGCAGAACTCCGATCACTTGGACGACCAGCACCACCAGGATGACCACGTAACACACAATCCACATGTGGTCTTGGTGAAAGCCGTTCCTGTTACACACTACCATGAGGACGAGGATGAGGAGGATGGCCGCGGAAAACACCGCCACATAGGTGACGTTGGGTCTGGCTGCGCCCCCTGCGCAGTGGAACCCCAGCATGACCGTGAAGACCAGCACCAGCACGGCCATCAGCATGGTCAGACTGCTCTGGTTCAGACGGAAGAAGTAGCGCTGGTAGAGCCTCTCCAACTTCTCCGACTGGAATTTCTTGGATTTGAAAATGTGCATGACGCCCGTGAGGCAGGCCACTATGGAAAAGTGAACTTCAGGCATGGCCTCCTCCTCCTCCCCCTCCTCCTCCGTCCTCAGCTTGGCTCTCCGCTCCTCCAGTCCAAGCTCCACAGACTTGGGTCTCACCTCGCCGTCCGGTCGCTTTGGAGACGCGCGTTGCTGCTGGTTTTCCTCTCCATGCTCCTGCCAAGCCGACCTGGACCTGAAGCTGACCCTGCTGACGGTGGTGGATGAGGCTCGGCCGGGCTGCCGGTGGTCCAGATCATCCTCCTCCCTCCACCGACTGTTGGTCCGAGTGAGCTTCCTCCGCGGAGATCTGGCCGAGTATGGGTACCCGTTGGCCACGGACTCAGACTCCCCCCAAGCTGATCTGTGCTCAGTCCCTCCCCTCAACCCAGGCGCACCGACTCCTGGTGGGCTGACACTGTTGGATCTAGACATTGTGGCAAAGGGAAGGGTTTACCAAACAACAAAACTCCTCTTCAAAGTTGTGTTTCGGGTAAATAAGAGGAATGACAAGCAGCTACGTATGGTCCACCAATAAATTTCCCATAGCTGCGTATTGTTTAGTGTTGTGTAAACTGAGAACAAACTGTTAATCTTGCCACTTTAGAAGCCAACACTCAGCTCAGCTGATTAAATGATAAGAGCGTAAAACGTTGTGGGAATAAAAACAATTGGAGAGGCGCAGGGGAGCCGCTGGGGCCGTGAGGGGAGGGGACATCACATCCAGGTGGATTTGGTTCTACATCATCGGGCCCAATTAGCGTCCGCAGAGAGGCTGCACGGCAGAGCGCAATGGAGAGGAAATTAACCTTTACACTACCGAGGCAGTCCGCAGAGATCATAGCGCAACAACATCAATTAGGTTACGAATCCGTTATATCCCCGGGCTCGTTTCCTGCTTCGTTGACGCTCTGTGGACGTACAAGAACGGAAATTAGGAAGGAAAAATCCATATTGGCGGCTTTCCGGTACCGCTGTGGTCCTGGCGCACCTGCACTAGCCACACAGCAGCCGTGTCCGGTGTCCGCGGTTAAAGCCCCACGCTTGGACGAAGCATCACGACCACTCGGGACTCCAAACGTGCACGAAACACGGCAGCTCGTGGTTCACTGCAGGTTAACGAATCAATGTGCAACATCTGTCCGTCACTCCTTAAATCCCCGAAGACTGACTCCATGTGGATTTACAGCCAGGTTCCGTGCACGGCGTACTCCGCGGTGCTTCCCGAGTCTCTTCCCCGGTGTCCAGCAGCACGCCCGCGGCCTCGTAGGAACACGCTCGGTGCCTGTTCGGAGCGCGGCATCATAACATATTTACTGCTGATGATAACTGCTTTAAAGGCCATTCAACCAAGTGTGCTTCCTGTGCGCCGCCCCATCTGCGTTCCTATTGGACAGAGGAAAAGCGTGAGTCACGATTTAGCGGGTTTTCATTGGACACCGCTCGCGTCAATCTAAACTGGAGGTTGCGCGACCACCACGGGCGCTTTCGATGAATGGGCGGGTTCCTGCTCGCAGCTGGACGCACGCGCGCATACGTACGCACGCACACACCCCCACACTAACGCGTACACAAACAAACAAAAGCGGGGGTGCTGAACACGTGTTCCTAAAATGGGGTCACGTGTTACGGGGATTCAACAAAATAAGAAAATAATGGCGGCCTCAGGCAATCAAGTAAATGTGGCAATTAAGAGCTGAATCACGTGAGCGCCCCCAAAAACGCAGAAATTTCTGTACAGTCTTGAAAATTCAACCTTCTAATTGGGGCCGTTTTAAGTTGAAATTCGCAGTTGGAGTCATGAGCAAGATCCTCTCAGCTTTGACATCAAACCAACAAACAAACAAACTCGACATCAAAACATTTTGGAGATGCACACAGTAAACAGAAGAAGATGTTTGTGTTGTTTTAAATGTGAAAACTCCTCTCATGTCTGTATGAAGTGGGATGCTGTTGTTGGCGTGCCAAACAAACACAACCCTCGTGCTTTAATCCGTGTTTTTCCAGTCAGAAGCTAGGATGACCCTTTACCACTGAAGTGGGACTACCAACTTGCAACAACTGACTTCTGACTTACGATTGAAGACGCCATAACTGTGCAACCCATCACGCCTGAATATTGGAGAGTTTGAGTCAATTCTCCAAGCATCAAACCAAATTACTGAAAGGAGAGATCAGATTAAGATGAAAGAAGAAGAAGAAGAAACGGGACTACGTTCACATTACAAGGTGAAGAGCAACACGTTACAAAAAGCGAACAAAAATCAGATCTGACCGTTCACACTGGACAGAGATATTGATCTGATCCAGGACCAAAGAGGCCCAAATCTGATCCGAGCAAATCTAATTCGATTTGTTCACAGTGATCAGAAAAAATCAGATCTCAGAAATTGGATTTGGGCCCTTTCAGCCTGTACTGTAAACAGAGTCATGGTGGCCCCCTAAGCCAGTTCCATTGTGGATGCAAACATTATATGATTTGCAAAACAAATAACGTAAATGTTATTTGCTAACCATCCCAGGGTGATTAACACAGAACGCTACCGCCATCGTCTGAGTGTGAATGAACACGCTCAGGAATAGATGCATGCGTGCACACTCGCGCACAAATAAACACATCCGATACATTCGTGTGTTTATATTTGTTTATTTCTGCGGCTGCACCTCTGTCGTCGGTTTCCCAAAGCACATCCTCCACCGGCAAGAGTTTAGTACGACTGCACATTATTGTTTCCTCCTCGAACGTACAAACACCATCAGCACATAACCATTTAAAAAGCTGTCATTTCAAATAGAACACTTTCCACCGGGAATGATAAATGATGAGACCCTCTTTTCTCTGAGGTTCTGTTTTAATATGTAAATTTAACAAGAAACCGCTACAAGCAAAGTACATTGAAGATGATAACACGAAAAAAAACACGATACACCATTAACCCCTTTCGGCTTTGTGTATATGGAATTTCAAATATATGAATTTGTTTTGCAGCGCTCAGGGACCATTCCGCTGCAGATTGTCATCATGTAAAACTTTGTCAGCTTCAGGCTGGAGGTAACAACGTTCAATTATTCGCTGAAGATCTTCACCGAGTTTATGTTCTTTGCAGAAATGACCTGGAAAGGAGACGAGGATGTTAAGTGTGATGTTACGCATCATGAAAAGAGATGGAGAAGGTAGAGCACAGCTTCAGGCAGAGACGGTCTTTGTCAATTTGCAATTTAAATAAAGATATTTTTATCTCATACACAAGAGAGAGTTGGTCGACAACAGCAGAGGCAGAGTGATGACACAAGGAGAGGTGCAGGAAAGTAAAGAGGGTCATGGGAGGTCACAAGACAAGAGTTGGTCGACAACAGCAGAAGCAGAGTGATGACACAAGGAGAGGTGCAGGAAAGATAACGTCGCCATCTTTCCAAATTCCACTGTGCAGCATCAAATTTGTGTTGAATGGAGATTTTCATGAACTAACATGTGTTTACGTTTATACATTTGAATGTTTCCTTCAATTATGTTGTTCAAATCTGACTATTTCGAGGCCAAAACATTGAAAACATTGTAACAATAGTTTGTTTAAGAAAGCCAGGAAATACAGGCGCACAGTGATTTGAATACATTTCATTTGTTGGGGTTTTTAAAATAGCAGACAAATTTACATACTTCTTGCTGCCTGTCTGCAACATGCACAACATTTGCATGCTGGTTAAGGATCTTGAACCCTAGAGTCCATTGCCTCTAATATGAAACTGCAGTTTTGCCATCGGACTTTGCTTTGGTACTGTTAAATGAAAAGTCATCGACTGATTACCATCAACTGAGAACTATTAACCATTTCATTTTGCTTCACGTTGGCCTGATGGTGGCGCTGTAATAAACATGGTTTGGCCTGTGACTTCTGATTTGTAAGTCATAAAACGTTTCTCTTCTGGATTCCTTGGGGATATCTGCATCCAACCATAAATGTCGCACCATTTGTCTTATAGATTTTCCAGCATTTTGTACATTTTTCCTTTTTTTTACAGTCTACAGTGTTGACTGAATTGCTTTTGCTTGAGTCTGGTAGAATCTGATATAAAACATCAAACTGATCAATCTTAAGAAATGTGTTTAATACTAATACTTCAAAATGTAAGTATGCACAGTACACACACATATACAAACACAAAGTGTGTTATATAAGCAAGATTCAAGATTCAAGATTCAAGAATTCTTTATTGTCATTATGCATACGCATAACGAAATTACTCTGGGTTACTCGGCGTGGAGGTAAACTTAAAAGACAGACATTGCACAGGATATAGACAGACATTGCACAAGACATTATAAAACACTGTATAAAACAAAATACTATAGCACACTATATAAAACAGAACACTATACACACTGAATATATATATATATATATTTACAGTTTGGATTGAAATTTACAGTTGGGTTGAAAGTTCAACTTGTCTTGTGCAATGTCTGTCTTTGTCCTGTGCAATGTCTGTCTTTTTAAGTTTACCTCCACGCCGAGTAACCCAGAGTAATTTCGTTATGCGTATGCATAATGACAATAAAGAATTCTTGAATCTTGAATCTTGAATCTTGAATCTAGTGCAATATGAGCATGTGCAAATTGCCCAAGGTATGAGGTAGTGCAGAGATGTAAGGTGCTAAGTCCTATTGTCCTATTGTAGTGAGATGAGTGAATGTGAGTGTTTGTGAGTGTTTGTGAGTGTTTGCAGGGGTCCGTGGGTCTGTGTTGCCTTCACAGGGGGGTGGTGTGACTACATGGGGTGGTGTGTGTGTGTGTGTGGGGGGGGGAGGATGGATTTCACAGCTCTGGGGAAAAAGCTGTCTCTCAGTCTGGAGGTGTGTGTTTTAATGTTCCTGTACCGCTTTCCCGAAGGAAGCAGTACAAACAGTCCATGGCCCGGGTGGGTGGGGTCTGCAGCGATACGTCTGGCTTTCCTCTGGATCCGACCAGCGTATACTGAGTCCAGACGTGGGAGAGGGCTTCCCACGATCCCTTGTGCTGTTTTC
>OMNV01013071.1:0-31262 GCA_900303265.1 Brotula barbata
TTGCTGCAGGCCTCTATATAAAGCCAGTATGGTTTCAGCGTCCATGGCCACACATGGGCCTGTGGTCTGCCTTCAGCCCAGAGTGTCCACTTGTCTTTCTATTCTACCCTCACCCTCCACCCCCTGAGTGAGTGTACCCTTGTTCCACTACAGACGGCAATGATAAGGTATCTAGGCTTCCATGGCAATGCAGAGTTGAAAGAGTAAGCTCGTGTGTATACAGATACACACACACACACACACACACACACCCAAATGCACACACATTGACATACAGAGTTCTACTTTCACAACCTGAACGGGGCTTTGGGCTCGGGGTGGTGGTGGTGGGTTGGTGGCTGTGGGCTAGGGGCTGACACGTTTCTGCTAACAATCACATCACACACAGGGACACACATTCCAACTTCCTGATCCCTCCCTCCACCTACCCCCATCCTGTTTTGCTGGCCATCCTCCTCCCCTCACAGGTCTTGGTGGGACTGCAGATATTAGTGCTCAGAAGTCAGGGCAATTACTTACGAAAAATGTTTTTGAGAAATATGGCAGATAATGGCAAAGATATTCATTTTGGGGGAAATATCTATAAGAAATCTGAAATGGACATGGGAGTGGTCAAATCTGGTGGATTTTGGGAAGAAAAGTGATTAAAACCGTTGCAGTACCTAAGTGGCAAGTAGCCCAAAACATTGTGGCTGAATAGTGTGTGTGTGTGTGAAGGTAGTTTATTTCATGTACTTTGGTGCCCCCTCCTGGTAAATTTCAGGAGTGATGGTCTGAGAGTGCTGTTGTAATCTACTATTGCAGTAGTCTCAACTCTTACCAATAGATAAGAGATCAATATGAAATAAAAATAACAAATACCTAGAGATGGCAATATTCTTATATTTGTATTTTAGAGCTTAAATACGGCAGCTATATCTTTTAGACAAACATAACGATCAGATATTTCCGGTGATGGCTCGGGGTGGCACCATAAGTGCAATATTAACATCAAATTCTATACTATCGTTTTGTAGTATGTATCCATTGCTTTCCCTCGTGTGGTTGCAGAGGACATAAACATTAAGATGTATGTGTATAAGCATGTATGCATACCACCGGTGACCCTGACTCCAGCACAGACAGAGACACGCACCCACCCACAAAGCCTTGGTAATGAGCATGAGAATCATGTGGTGTGGTCTAGGTGCAGTCACAGACCCTGTGGGCCTGTAGGTCGTCATGTCTCACTTCAGTGAGGTCATGACACCTTAAACTCTGACATCTTCACATGCAAAGTTATAACTATGTCAGATCCAGAAATTATGAATTAGGTATTTCCTTTGCTCCACCTTGAGCATCTGGCATGTTGAGGAGTGGATGTGGATCCCAGGCTGCTTCGGGGCTCATAAAGCCTCTAGAGATCTGCCACGTAAATAACAGTCAGGTCCACTTTGGCCCCATAATCGGGACTAAAACTCTGATCAAATGTGGATCTATTTGGAGTTGGTATTGGTATGTTTTACCAAGTACTCATACTTGTAATTTAATAGCCTTGCCTTAAATCCAGTCTTTGTGATCTGTCTAAGGGACCAAAACTATAGCAAATAAATAAAACAAGTCAAAATACTTTGTGGAGATGTTACAGTCAGAGGTTGTGGTTCTGCCTCTGCAGAATTCCTTGCACATAATACATATTATGAACCCATGTGGATGTGATGTGGTGGTGAATTTTTATCTTATTTCATGAATTGTTCTATGTATGTATGATTGTTTTGCTTTTGGTTTTTATTAGTGCTAGAATATACAGTCTTGAGAATTAGTGTTTACATGTCAATCTACTCTGCCATATCATGTCTTATCTTATCTTATCTTATCTTATCTTATCTTATCTTATCTTATCTTATCCATGAATTGTGGGGACATGTATTGCAAATGGAGAGATCTTAAATCAAACTATCAATTACATTTCAGCAATGAACAAGGATGCAAGACATGTTTATACTTGCCATATCTGTCTCATTATACATAGGCAGGGTACACTCTGGACATGTTGCTGGTCTATCACAGGGCTGACATGTAGAGAAAGATATCTTAATCACCTTCCCATTCACATCTAGGGGCAATTTAGAAACAAAACTCCAAATCACCTGTTAATCAACTGTTAATTGAATCCACTTTAAGGCAAAAAATATGAGTAAAACATATTGTAAAGAAACTCATTATATAAGTTTTGAGAATTGAAATGTAAAGTTGAAATGGTGCCAATGCTGTCTTGTTGATTTGACCAGTTTTCACAACGACGACATAACAAAACAGCATCAAAACAAGCTAAGACCTGGACAAATACATACAGAAATCGGATTGACCAATGAAATATCGTTTTTCGGTCATGTTTGTCCGTTCGTGCTTTTGATTGGTCCCTGACTTATTTATCTTCCTGCTTTGCACGCGCTCACGTGCAGCCTGACCACCGGTGTTGTCGGTGTTTGTACAAACTTACGGCGTAGTTTTGAAAACGTGGCTAACATGAAATAACGGAGTTTTGTGGATACAAAACCTAGCGAATGTTCGAACCCAATGAAAAAGAAAGGTGACGAATGAGGCGCAGCCCCGGTGTGAAACGTCTACAAACACCAAGTAGCCCCAGGTGTCACGAAAACCAAGGTAATGGAAGAGTTTTTACTGTCTTCCTCACATGCAGCTAAAGGTGTCCAATGTTAGCCAAAATATAAACATACATGCTAACCTTTAGCACTGGGCTGTCAAATGTAAGACAAAATAGTCATATGGAAGTATTTGAAGTAGTCGCACATGGCTCGACGAAAAGCTGTTGTACTAATATGGGATTAAAATATTAAGTAGTGTATCTGCAGAAAATAAACTAAATGCCCATGGTTCTTGTTGATTCAGAACTGTTATCATAAAGTTAAAATAGACATAAAACTAGTTCTAGTTGCTTGAACTGTGCCGTGATCGAGTTGGTTCCTCTGTGATACTGTGCTATTTTTTTTTTATGTTTTACAATTTTCTCTTGCTTTTGTATTACCATCACTACTATATGTTGTGTTTTAGTACCGTGTACGTGCAGGTATTATTCAAAGAAGCAGCTTGGCACAACACTTGATTCTCTGTGGCCAGTCTTGTTCTTATTGTTGGAGATTTTATAGCAACAAGTAACTCACCTGCTGAAAGACAAACTCTAACCAGTGGTCTATTTATTTAATTTGTAGGTGTTGATAAATTTGAATTTTAACCAGACCTTTGATTTTTCATATTACTCAATAGATCGCAAACTAAACTGAAAGGTTGCAAACCAATACTTTCCAGTTACAACAAACTAGAACTCAAACAAAAAGTAAAATAGTAGAATATAGAGCTCAAAAGTAGAGAATCAATGTTTACAAAAAGATTAATGTACAAAAAAGAAAACATTGACTCACCAAGTCAAATCCTAATGCACATCAATATGATGTATACAAAACAATATGATATCGGCTGCTGGAGGGGTGCCCTCGGCTGGACTCCTGCCCTACAGAGGATCTGTAGTAATCTGGGAATCTGTAACATTCAACTCTCTGGCATTTGTGTTTTTCCTTGTGGCTGGAATATGTGACAGAGTGTGTATTGTCACATTACTGACTCTTTCCTTTCTTGATGTGTAGCACCTTTCAAGGTTTACCTTAGGAAACGTTTTTTCTCACCCAGTGTGTCACAGGCTGCATCTTCAATACAGATGAACAAAGCATACGAATTTATGTCTTCTGGAAAATAGTCAGTTGGTTTGTGTTTGTGTTTATGAGTGTGTAAAAGAGTGAATTTCAGCACCATGGAGAGAGGGAGTAACAATCGTTTAACGTGGTCTGTGTCACCCTCCAATGGCCAATGGCGGTAATGCCGACAATATAGTGGCTGTGTTTTATACTGACATAATAAGTACTCGATTGGCTCACACACACTGCATAATGGACTACACAAATGTCCGACTTAAACAGTGTGTCTGCAAGGAGGCCATTTTACCCGTAGTGCTAACCCAAGTTGCTTCATCTGCTTACATTTCAGTTGCTGTCACAATCTATTATTTGAAAATGGATTAATCCATCAATTATTTTGATGTAGACCCCCAAGAGAATACAATCACTTTTCACAATTACTCCTCCCCAAATCTCAGTTTTGGCCTCTCATTTGCAGTGACTGTATGGCACTATATTGATCAAACATCACAAATTGAGGAGATTGAAGCTGACTCACAAAAACACTCTCCCTGTTCTCCAAAGTCATCATTTTGCTCTTCAACTAACTTAAGTCCTGTGATTGTGACAATTAACAAACTAGTTGAAAAGGATCTTGAAGAAATGTTACTAAAGGATAAGGACCCTAAGTTTTCATACTTAAACTATTAGGAGTGCAGTGGAGAAAATTCCAGAGATCACAAGTAGTAGCCATACTGACAAAGGAGGTGTAGTGGCTGTTCTAGACACTGAATACTACCCTATCAGGAAGTGAGGGAAATTTTATGAATGAATTTAAATCTGACAATTTACTTAAAGTTGCAGTTGGATTGGACTGTATCACAAAACAACAGCATGTGTATCTGACTATAAACACCCAGTTACCCCATTATTTAAAGCCTTCCCAAAATCCACAAACATCCTACAGAACCCCCTCTCAGGCCAATAGTCTCCAGAAGACGCTCCATCACTGAGCCACTATCAAAATAGGTTGACTTCCTCTTGAAAGATTTTGAAAGACTTACCCGCCCATCTTGGAGACACAAAGGATATACTTAATTGTGTGATTGCACATCAAATGCAATACATGTTTCCCCATTTCCCCACACGTATTATCTATCCAAGAGAGAAGCAAGAAAAAGTCCTCCAAATGCATTTCTATTAGATCTGCTGCACCGTATTCTATATGCAATATAAATCCAACCGGGACCCTCACTTAACTGGTACTGGAATAGCGCCCTCAGCAACAGCGTCCTCTGTGGCCCATATAGTTGTGGGAAAATGGGAAGAAGCTGTTATACATGACCCCAGTAACAACCCATACCATGCAAAGATAAAATTAAATATGTGGTACATTGATGACATCCTGTTGTTTTGTGAGGGATCACAGGGAATTGGTGGACTTTATGTTTTATGTTTACAGGAGCTCAAGTGTCCTGAAATTCACCTGTGACCAAAGCAATGACAAAATCAAATATTTGGGTCTGACCACACACAAAGATAAGGCAACTGCTCGGATATTGATTTATTTAACCAGAAAAAACAAACAAACATCCTGGTTACGTTTTTTATGGAAGAGGTTATACCTCCAACTTAGTTCAGAAGAGCACACACAATTAAAAACGTTGTCATGCATAAAAATATGACTCAAATGAAGACCACATGGCTGACAACAATTGGGTTGTATAGATGTGGTAATTGTGCCCGCTGTAACAATACACCAAATACTAAATCGTGGAAGGAAAATCCCTATCTGGGAATTTATTAACTGTAAATTGACTCGATTTTGCAATTGCAAAAGGCAAATCAGAGTTCACCTTCTTTATTACTACTCTGTGGGATTGATGCCTAAAGGCGATGTTCTAAGATGCAAATGTTTGTCGATTTACACACTCATCAACACTATGACACCAAATGGACTTACTGATGACTTTAGCGTAATGCTTTCTAAGTTAGGAATGTGTATAATCTTTGTCCTTTTAATGTTGTTAAGTATATATCGTTTTAATGAGTGAATTGTGGCCAGAAACAGTGTTTATATTGTGTGTAATGAGCTCGAAATCAGATTTCATTGACTTGTGATTGGTCCATATATCTTGAACAATGGTAGAAGCAAAGTGTTGGTTCCTAAATAATTGGGTTCCAGCTGTGTACGTAATTCTGCACAGCTGTATACATTGCTGGATTGAACCTGTATTTTTCAAACACTCTGAAGTCCTGGGGTGAATTGCATATGTTTTTGTTCTATCGTGATGGGAGTCAAATTAAGTGAAATGTTCGTATTTTGTCCTCCTCGACTTGGAAATTTGAGATGGGCTACCTTAATTGTTCATTTTCTATTTTTCAAATTCAAAACAAAAACACAAAGTCAGCATTCAAGGTTGTGAGTGTTTTATATGTATTTGCGAGTAGATTTTTGCCCTGTTTTACTAAAATTCAGACAGTAGAGAATTTAATGGTCTGTTTTTTCAGCAATCCTGGGACTGAGAGAAAGTCCTGAATCAAGGGAATGCAGAGTTAGCAGCTGCCCTGGTTTGCTTGCCGTGTGTGTTTTACTCAGTGCTGGAGGTGAATTTTCATCATTTAGGTTGTTATACCTTATTGTGTTGTTTATGTTTGAAGCTTCACTGTTAGTGAAGTTCCTGTTAGAATTTAATTGGTCTCACCTGTGCGTGTTGAGCATGGTAGTAACCAGTTGGCCGTTTATAATGCACACTAAAATGAAATACTACGTTGCATATTCTGTTACCTCCTTTTATTATGTTTGATCACTTGTACGATGTAATGTATTATTATGCCTGTTAAAGCTCTATAATGGTGTTTGAAAGCTTGTGAAATCTATTAATATGAGATGTACAGTGATTCATATTGCGTGTCATTTTAATTGGTATTCCTTATTTTTGGCTCCATTGATTTATGGTGTTGTACATCTACACGATAGCCTCACGGACCATTTTGTCAACTTTATGCATGAAAATATGAGCTACAAAAGCTCAGTCTTTGTGTGCCTTACCAAAAGCCACGCTCTATACATTTTGTACAGTCTTTTCCTGGTTGAGTGTTCATGCTCCCGATGAAATTTGCGAAATGTAATACAGAATTTCTACAGAACTTTAGATTGAGTGCAATTTTTCTTCAGTATTTGGCTCCATATTTAAAAAGGTACAAATCTTGCTTACTGTTGCATTTTTCATGATATTTGTATTGGTATAAAAAACAAATACCATCAATATTCTGAGTAGGACCAATGTCTCTACGCATTGAAAAGAACCCGTTGATATGGTTTGTGTATCTAAGCGGGATGCCTCCCAGATGACTGCCTAGGAAGGTGCTTTGGTACATCCAACAGATATACCACAAAGCAGACCCAGAAATATTGTACTGTGTATCCCATCAGGCTTGGGAACGTCTTGTAATCCGCCGGAATGAGCCGGAGAAAGTGGCCAGGGAGAGAGAGCAGCCCCAGATAAGTGGTGGAAAATGAATTGATGGGTGCTTGTTCTGTTAAGTACATGAGTAACGTCAATGGGCTGATCCACAATGTAGGTGGTTGGAAGCCTATGGAGTCAATTAGAGAACACAGAACTTTGGTTACCTTTTTGAATTTTGCAGCCTGAACGAGGCATTCCCTTTATCATATGTGCAATGCTGTGCTGTAGATGGTTACTGAAGGAACCAAAAACATTCTGGAAATCTGATATCAATTTACTGCTGAGGAGTCACTGTGGTAAGAGACCAGAGCCACACACCATGACAGTCAGTGCAAAGAATCCTTGTGTGTGTATGTCTGTATAATGATGACTGCATTATCTATTAGAAGGGCCTCGTGTATTTATATGTGTTAATATGATTGCATTTCCTCAGATCATATTTAGGCAAATCCTTTCACCCTTTTTAAATTCAACTTATGCTTGCGTGTGTCTGTGTGTTTGTATGGAAACATGAAACATGCATGTTTTCTGTTTGTCTGCCTTCTAATCTGCCAAGCTGCGGTTGTGTATGAAGTGCCTGTGATGGCGGAGACCATTAGGCCTGTAAAGGGAGAGTTGGCTGTCTTCTCCTATCCCCCACAGCTCATTTAAACTTCCAACTGATGGTAAAGATTAAACGGACTCTCTCACATGGAGGGATTCTGTGGTAGGTTTTGTCCCCTCTTTAAGAAATTTGATTGAGTGAAAAGCATGTAAAGGAGCCATTTAGTACAGACAACAAAGTAGCAGTGGTTTTGCATGTGCATAGAACGTATCATGCAATCATGCCATGTTGTATACGTGTGGTTTCCTTATATCTGGCTTTTCACTTGGGTTTATGGATTTTGAGCCCACAGTTCATGCAGCGTAGTGTTTTATCTGAAGCAATTATGTCAATCAGTATATTTCAGAAAAAAAGGTTGATTCAGTTACTGATCGCAATTCTGGAATTGCTATGCTGATAAAGAATTCTCTTGTTTTTGCTGAACACCCACTGCTGTTATATTTCAGATTGAGAATTCAGTTGTTTTAGCTGAGCATTGTCTGTCTGACTTTATTTGTAACCTTGAGTTAGGTTTATCATGATTGCTGCAGCCCTCAAGATTGTTAATGTTCGTACAATTTCATATCTCATTCATAGTCATATCTTAATTTTTATAGTTTTAAATGTAGTTAATATTTTTTTTAATATTACGTGAGACATATTTTAAAATTTATGTGTTAGGGTTGTTCTGAGACCATTTTTGCATACTATTGCATACCATTTAAATTACTTTAAATGTTCATCTGAAAATCTTTAATTACAGAGTTAAAAAGATGTCAAACCATTGTAGTTGCAACTTTTCAGTCAGTTGAGAAAAAGAGAAAAAGGATGTTTTGAAAAAATCTATAAAAGAGTATAATGCCGAATTAGTTAGTTAGTAATGGTTGGAAAAATTATTGTAGGTCTTGTGCAATTCCAACACCTTAAGTATTTCTAAATCCCGTTGGTTATGTTGTCTGACATTTTTGATGATAACTTGATTCATTCTTGGATAAAGCAAAAATAAGACCATATAAATCGAGAAACTATCAGATGTTCTAAATATTTTAATTTGTGACAAAAGGAAAGTCTGATGTATGGACATTGTTTGTTCTGAATATAGGAAATCACTTGCTTTGGTACTGAATGTTGTCAACAAATAAAACCAGGGAACAATTAGATAGATACTTTATTAATCCCGCGGGAAATTCAAGTCATCCATTAGCTTATAACAATAAAACACCAACAATAACAAAAACAACAAAAATAATGATAAAAGAAGCACTTTGTAAGGTAAATAATTGAGGATACTTTGAAACTGAGAATTTGCCTGGCAGCTGAAATGTATTCACATTTACTATTTCTGAAAGCAACATCAAATTTATGAGCTTTTTTTCCCATTGTCACCACTTTGAGCCTTGGCTGTGTTTCTCGGTCACGGGAGGTTATGTTGTCACTGCCCTTTAATTTCTAAGAATGGGGCAGGACAGTCTTCATTTAACATAAAAACTGTCGATATGTTGACCTGTAAGGCCCCTTACGACATTGTTCGTGACATCAGGCTATACATATACACTTTACTTGGCTTAATTTGAACAGGAAAGACCGCTTAAACTTACACATTTATTTGGTGATGGTCACATTCTTTATGGAATGGATTAATCAACTTTATCTCTTTTCTTCTTTGCCATTATCTTTTTATGTATATTTACCCAAACATTTTATTATAACTCACAAAAAAAAAATGGCAAAGTCCCTTTATCTAGCAACTTTTTCTGGTCTTTGCTGGGGGATCCTTCCAAACCAGCCTAGTAATCTCCCCAGTGTGTCCTGGGTTTGCCCCAGGGTCTCCTCCCAGTTGGATGTGCCCAGTACACTTCATACAAACCTTCAAAGGGAGATGTCCAGGTGGCATCCTTACAAGATGCCTGAACCACCTCAACTGACTCTTCTAAATGTGGAGGAGCAGTGGATGTACTCTGAGATCCTCCCGGCTCACAGAGCTCCTCACCTTATCATGGCGAAGAAATCACACCACCCCACGGACAAACCCTATTTCAGCCTCTTATATATGCATATGGGGTGGGAACGAAGGCTGACCGGTAAATTGAGATCTTCACCTTGCGGCTCAGCTCCTTCTTTACCACCATGGTCCGAGCTGCCCTGGCTACCTCGGGGATCAACACGGTAAGCCTTCTCCAATCCACAAAACACAGACAGGTTGGGCCAACTCCCATGCTCCCTCGATCATCTGTGGCTGGGTATAAAGGCGGTCCATTGTTCCAGAGCTAGGACGAAAACAGCATTGTTCCTTTGGGATCTGGGGTTCAACAATGGGACCAAGTATTCCTTCCAGCAGATTGGCAAAGACTTTGTCCAGGAGACTGAGTAATGTGGTTCCCCAATAATTGGAACACACCCTCTGATCCTATTAAAAAAAAAAAAAAAAAAAAAAAATAGGGACCACGACCTAGGTCTGCGAGTCCAAAGGCTCTGTTTCCATTCAGAAATCCTTCCACCTCTCAACGGTATGCCATGTGGAGGTCACAGTTTTCCCGCCATTGCTGATAACAGTCAAGGAAGTTTAGCTCACCTGAATGATTTAATGGTTTTCCCGACCCTTTTTGAGGTCACATTCAAGTCTTTCTCCATAGGCTTTCCGAACTCCTCCCAAACCCTGGATTTCGTTGTTGCATCCTTTTTTGCCTGCTGTTCTCTCTCTGCAGAGTCAAGAGTCCCCCGAGCTAACCAAGCCCGAAAATCCTCTTTTTCTGCTTGACGGCCACCTTCAACTGCTGATGTCCACCAGTGATTTCTTAGGTTGCAGCCATCAGTGGCAGTGTCAAGCTTTTGACCACAGCAGACAGCTGCTTCCACAATAGAGGTTTTGAACAGGTTCCATTCAGACTCCATGTCTCTGACCTGCAAAATGGAGGAGAAGCTCCTCTGGAAATGGGAGTAATGCCAGACAGGTTCCTCTACCAGTCTTCTTCTTCCGAGCACACACTCCCTACCCGTTAGGGCTTGCCAGGTTGGTCTGGCAGCTTCCCCTTCCATATGACCCAACTCACCACCAGATGGTGATGAGTTGACAGCTCACATAGTCATTTTGCAAACATCAGTCCAAGGTCAGGCTCCAGGAGTGGGTCCCATTGAACCTATTCCAGGCAGGGTAAACTTGCTGTTATCATTTCATAGGGGTGTTGAGGAACCTGTTTGTCAGGATTCTCACCGCCTGCCACATTGTTTTGAGATACCCCACCAGGAGCATACAGCTCCTGACGAGCTGGCTCAGAGGATCACTGAAACTCGCAAGCCCTTCAGCTACAATAAGGCCACAATCCAGGAAAGTGATCAGTTAGTTTTAGAGCGTCAACCATTGTTGTTGTTGACAAAATGAATTCACAGTTTTTAGAAAATTTTGAACTGAAACAATGCATTTTAACCAGAGGAACACTTACAGCCGAGGAGGCTGGGATAGGAGAGGAAGAAAAAAACTGCTGAGCCAGGCTGCCTTGCTTCCTACTGTTTAGGCAGTCAGCTGACTATCTAAGTTGGACAAGGAAAGACAGATTATTGAGACATAGATAAATCGATAGCTCATTTGCTAATGCTAGCATTAGCAAGACCAGCCCCTTTCAATTGCTCAAGGTGATTGGCTGTTGGCAAGATGACCAACAATAACATTATGATGACAACGGTGGTTTACAACCCTTTATTTATTACCATTACGACAAAAAAATATAAGAACTACTCACTATTATGTATGTATGAAAATGACAGCGAAACCCAACCCTGTCTTCAAAATTCCTCAAATCAGGATTCAAGTTTATTTTTTAATGCTGAAACATCATGCATTTTCAGTAGTGCATTGAATTATTTTGATTTTTGTAGTGAAAGCAAGGAAAATATGAACTATTTACGAAGAGGGAAATCTTTTTGTGTTAATTTCCTGTGAATGAAAAAATGTGACTTAAGGGTGGACCTAATTTATTTTTAACTGAATATTTCGTCGTATATAACCCTTGAATAATTTTTACATGTATTCCAGTAAAAGTCATTAAAAGGTAGCCTTTAAAAAAGTAGAAACTGTTTTAATTTGTCAGAGCTTCTGTCAACCACTAAACACATGTACTTTTTTTTTCCATATTACATGGTGGACATTAGTAACAGATTTAACAAGTTCTTGCATTGCTCTGTCCTTTTGCAAGCTGTAACACACCTCAACAGCTCCAGGGGAGCATATTATGACGGACTAGAGATAGGTTTGACAGCAACAGAAATGGAGAGCCTCTTTGACTGATGGGCAGACATGTCACTGAGCAGCAAACACCTCAGATAGTGTAACTTTATCCTCACTCGTGATACTTTGAGTTGCACCGTCTCCTAATTTATTCCTCCTGGGCTTTTTCCTTTAAACAAACAGAAATCAGGATTTCATTCCAGCATGTCTTTAAAACCCTCATGTTTCAGCGCTGCCTTCTGTTTCATGTTTCCTCTCTTCAGGCTACACCTCTCTTGCATAAGCATGCAATGAATGTCCAAAATATCATGTTTACACTCGGCATCAATGCTTTCATGTTGTTTCGAGAAGAGTGAAAAGTTTTAGAATCAGTTGAGGTCCGCTCTGTGATTTATGACATATATTGTAATTTTAACCATCTGTTCAAATTCAGTCACTTCATTAAGAAATTAGACTCAAAATAGTAGCAGTAGCAGTAATGCTTCTCAAATTTTCAGTGCATTAATAAAAATAATTAACTCCGATGTCATTAATTAGTACAAAAGAAAATAAATTAAACCTTGCACATCTGCACTGATTGTAATCAATCCCATCACAGTCATTTGTTGTCCCTCGCAATGAGTATCTACACCACATTTTTAACCACAAATCTGTTTTGCATCTACAAACATCTTATAGTCATAAAGAAATGGGTGATTAATTCTTAGTGTTTCAGAGATTGAGGAGAGTGTATGCTTCACATTTCAGTGAAGTTGAATGCAAGTAATTCAATCTTCTCTTGGCTTTAATATAATAAACAGTTACCACTGATGTCACAGATAAGTGATACTTAAAACAACTCAACTGATGTGACCAAATGTGTTCTAGTTGAGAATTTCAATAAATACAGCATCCAAAAGAACTTTGAAAAAAAATGTAGCCACTGAATTGTACAAAAATATAGTAATAAAAAAAAAAACACTTTCAAAGTATGTATTTTAAAATTATTAATCTCATGTGCCAAAAGTGGTCCAACATGATCCAGACTGCATGGTACGGAACATTTTATATGTATAGTATTTTTTCACAAAGTTATTGATGGGCTGCCAGTAAATACCAGTATCCGAAGAGTTGTAGTGTATTTTAAACACTAGAGTGCGCTGCCTCCTTTTAAAAAGGATAAACTGCCATGTCCATTAGATTGTTTGGCTTCACGTTATTGCATACTCACCTCATGCTTCACAAATGTCTACATGATATTCATAAAACACCATGATTGGAAAATCTCCATAGCTTGATTGTTTCTTTCGATTGTTGTTGGCAGTTATGAGGAATATTTCTATCCAAAATTAGGGTTCTGAAGTTTAGCGTGTGTGTTCTCTCCTTTTATGCTTTACACTATGTTTGCTGTTGGTGTGTTCACATTCTTGAATACAAAAGCTAATTACAAAATCAACAAACAGTGTGAGTACAACTCTCAACGTATTATTATACATAAGAATTGTTGGACTTGCTTGTAGTAGAAGGCCCACACATCATTCGGAAATGAAAGTCCATTTGACACTGCAGTTGTCATCTAACAATTTTAAAAGATAATCATTTTAAAAACAAACACAAACATAAATGTATCACTCACCGCTGTTCTTTGGTTACGGCAAATGGCAACGGCAAATCTGCTACTACATGTTTATTTCAGTTTAGCTTAATAAATATGTTTTTTGTATGGGGACCTGCAGAGACACACCTGGTGCTGCCCCTAGTGTAAACACAGAACTCAACATTCACTGAAAACGCCCTGTTTTAATGAAATGTTTTTGTGATCCACCCAGCAACACCTTAAATTATAGAGATCACGTTGGAACACATTCTTGGAATGCAACTCGATATCTTTTATCAATTAGTTGCAACTTTAACATTCACACTTGGCTAAATGTTTCTAAATTTGATTGTTCAGAATGTTTCTCTCATTTAGTTTCGTGATGACTGTGGTGTTAAACAATAAACTTTGAGGAAAGTATTCCTTTTCCTTCAAGGTGAATAGAATTTGTAGATTTTCTTGCAAGTTTGTATTGCACTACACTCTGTAAAAGCTAAATAAGATGTCCAAAACAGTTTAACTGATTAATCCTGAGAAATAATGTGGCTGTGGAATACCATGAGCAAAGTTGTTGTATGGATTAAGTCAAAAAACAACATCTATAGACTGACCCGTGTCTGATGTATTGTATTTAATGTGTTGTTTAAAAAGAAGTTCAAAGTAAATATTACTCAAGTCTTTAGACATTTCAAACGCATACGTGATGTAGTTTACACTGCTTATCGGCTTTGATTTAGTTTTGAATCGGTTAGTTGCTTAAGGTTGCTAGTTTTCTTTAAGAGGAAAGCTGTAGTTAAAGATAATAATAATGATAAAAAAGCACCACAAATCAGTTTTTTTGAATTGCTACTATTTTTAATCAATATTTAATCAACCAAAAAAATCTATTCTACTACATAAGCCATGTCTTATATACTATGTAGTGCTTTTTAAAGCTATTATTCACTGTGACATGAAAGAATGCAGTTCAGCTTTGCTCTTCAGACCCACATGATCAAGCGAGCTACAGCCGTATTTTTCATTACTTTGAAAACTGAAAACTGAGTTGAGAAAATTGCAATAGTGCTCCATTGTGTCATTGTGTTATTTCTTTACTTAAGAAATCTTTTAATTGTGTTTCTATTTAATGAGGAAGTGAATCTGCAGTTTAAATTTTAAAGGTTGACTAGCAGCACAGATTGTGTATATGGAGTAATATTTTCATGTTTTATGAGTGGACGTGTACAATTTTGTGCCATTCCCCATGTATGATTATTGGCGGCAGTAACCCACATCATAATTGATTGATTGGTATGGAGGCTCCAACTTTTAACTTATTCACACCTCTTGTTTTCTTCCCAATTCTTTTTATCACTTTGTGCAAGGTCATAAATTCTATATGATAATTTTATTTGCTGGTGTGAAATCAGGGTCAGAAGTCTAAGAACTGAAAAGACAGAAAGCAAGAAAAGAACTGAATGAACCATTCAGAGTTTTGTGGCTTGGTGGTATGAGGGAGAAGCACACGAAACAAGGGGATAAGAGTGTTCAACTAATGTACCACTGGATGGCGCAATTTACCCGTCATATACGTTCCATGAGTAGGCGCTTAAACCCAACATCAGTCAGTGAGCTTCTTGAGCAGGCCAATACAATTAGACACATTTTACTACTATAGTCATACTGCCTGTTCCTAAACTCAGACTCTTCATTTTGAATTTGCAAAGCCTTGTTTATATTAATATGCTGGCTGCTGCAGATCTAGAGAAAGTGTGAAGAAACACATGGCACATAATGAGGAAAGTAAATAGCCTGGGACAAACCGAAAACATGTTGGCTTTTGTAATTAACCTTTTTTTCTGAAAACGTGAGACGTTTGCACAATAGGTCAGCAAAGTTGGCAGGTGTATAGAGTTTGGTGTGAACGTGACAACTCAGGACATGTTTACTCATCGTTTACACTGCAGAGTATAAAAGTACACGCTGGGGTGACTATTGTATCTAAGCATCAGTGGATAGTCTCGGCTAATGTACGCTACATGTTGTTTTTAATGGCTCATTGCATTTCACTGATAAACCCCTATCACATGTGGCGACGGTGTTAGAGGCCTACATTTCTTCTACTTCGTTTCATTTCCCACGTGTGTGTACAGAAGAAAAGCAGGCCAATAAATTTCAAGCCTGATCAGCTGAGAAACACAAAATGCTGATTTGTCATCATGAAGACAAATTATGGATCTGAATTTAACTGAGATTAACATAAATACAATGTAGGAATTTGTATTTTAAGCGCAGTAATTTACAGGAGATTAGCAACATATGAAAAAATTAAGTTGATTGAAATGCCTAAACATGAAAGTTCAAATCAAAACTCAGTATAAAAGTGCAAGTTTTAATACATCTAGCATACATGTACAATTTGTTTCAGCAGATTTTCAATGACTATATTTCAACGGGTGCCCATCCATTCGTACAAAGAGAGATTTCATTGCCAAAATACTGTTTAAAATAAATTTTAAATGTCTTACAATAATATCTGTAATCCAAATTATAGCTGGAATGTTGACAAATTTTGGGCCGCAAACTAGTAGGCCCATAATACATCAGACATTGAGGGATTTCTACAATAAGCAGCCTAATGACCCCACAGCGAGCTCTCACCCAGGATCGGGCCCTTTGCTTTGTTGTGCTGTGCTGCTCACTTTACCGTCTTACCGCCGCTGGGGGGCGTACTATCCCGGTACGATCGCAGACGCGTCGTCGCCTCGCGTGCAATAAAATAGAAGATATGCCTATCGAAGGCGCCAGGTGAGCAATAAGACAGACCAATTGAGACAGTTTGTATCATGTTTACACCTCTTCCCCAGCGCCAGGCTGTAGCTACACATTAACCAGACAACATACAAATAAAGATACGCAGTTGATAAACTCATGACTCCAGGCGCAACGCCGGGGACAATGTTATTTTATTTTCTAGAGACGCCTCCTCGGTACGGGCCATCCAAAGTAAATGAGAAATCTGGTCAGTTGTGACGCACTAGTGACGCCACCTTAGAATGTAGTGCAGTTCGGGGATTCTTCAAGTGATTTTCGTGCAATAGCAGTCGAGATGTTTTTTACGTCATATATAAAATGGCCTATCTTTCAACAAAACGCTCAGGTATTTTCCGCGACCCTTTGATCACTTTGGACGAACACCCAGGTGGGATCCACGGAACTGAGGACCCCTGGTTATCTTAATTGGCCTGTTTGAGCACAGCATAAACAGATCTCTCCGCAGCGGTTCACCGGAGAGAGAGAGAGAGAGAGAGAGAGAGAGACACCGGTCCGCTCCCCGAACCGAACATCAGACACGAATTAAACGCGTACCTCCCAGGGATTGATTTAAGAGCATAAGAGGGCCACAAAAATGGGACAAAGCGAGGGACACGCACCAGAAAATGGCATTTCAACATTTTATTGAAACTTTCAAGAACACGATGTCGATGTTGTAAACTAGACGTAAATCCAATACAACATAACCCTTAAGAAACACAAAAGAAACCTTCATATTTTCGATTAGATGCGGCACTTTTACGATCAGGTTCGAAATGTTAATTCAATAACAGAAAAAAAATAAAAAATAAAAATAAGAGTCCACTCTTCTTTTGAGAATATTATTTTTCAAGCCATCGGTGCGGGGTGTTGTCGCTTTTTTTTCTCATTCGTTTTAAACAGTAGCACTTCACACACGAGGACAACAAGTGAAAATACAATGGCACATGAGTGTGAACAACTATAGCTCAGTGGATATTTGGGGGAGAATAAAGTTCATATTTTAAAGAGGGGTATAAATGCAGATGGCAAAAAAAAAGGATAATAGCCCACAAACTATCTTTACACAGGTATATCGACAATAAATTAAGAACAGCTCCCTAGAAACAAACTACTCCGTTGTATTTACACGCAATAACAATATGAAATAATTACATAAATATTTTATATATAACTATGTACAGTTATAATCAATACTAACTTTCATTTGTATTATTTCGTTTAGATTTCTGCTTCCCTTTGCCTGCGTGTTCAAGGCAGAGCACCAGACGTGTCAACAGGCCTCTCATGTATCCTTCAGGTAAGAAACTTATGAAAAATAGTTTGGAAAATAGCCGATCATATTGAATAACAAAAATAAGTAAAGGGAAGTGTTAATTGTATTCATCGCAGACAATTCTCGTTTAAAATGTACGTTTTAAAATAAGATTCGCTGGGGGTTTGGGGACATGCAATATATTGACCAATCTATGGGCATAATGACAGCCGAAGCTGTTCAATCAATTAATAGTGTATAACAAACTACAGCAGTCTTTAAAGGGTGGACTAAATGGTGGTGAATTCAAATAAGACAAATCAGTTCAGAGTGCATATTAACAAGACAAATTCTGTTGCCTGAGCAACTGCACGTGTATAATAAAGTTAGGAGACAGGACACAGCAGCAACTTTCTCCCAAGTCACATCCATGCCAAGTTTTCAGTTTCAATACTTTTACGGTATTTAAATGACAGAATAAAATCGTTTAATTTAACAAAACGGGGGGGAAAAAAGGAAAATATACATATCAGGTGTGTATTAACCAAAGTGCATTTCAAAAACTAAAACGTCCAACAGTCCATGTTCCTTTTTCTTATTTTTTGTTTTTTTCGTTTTAAAAACTGCATTAATGTACGGGAGTGTCGTCCTATCGTCCATGTTTTCATCGCCGTCGACACTTTTCACGACGAGCAAACAAGGAACAGGTGGTGCGTAAAACCAAATCCTAGGGGGAGCCGCTCCGTGGCCTGTCCTGGTTGGAGTCCAGCCCGCTGACCAGGCGCTGGATGCTCTGCAGCTCGTTAGCCGCGTCCTTCTCCGTGCAAGTCTTTGGGGACATGGACACCGAGCCGGAGGATATGGTGGACGAGTGACTGGTCACCTCCGTTGTTGAATCCAGAGTGACGCCGGACAGGGGACTGGCCGGAACTAAGCCGTCCCCTTTCAGCTCGGTTCCGGTGCCGGCCATGGCGGCCATACCGGTAGTGAGCAGGGTGCTGTCCGGTACCGTCATGGGGATGGAGTAGGGGCTGTACCTGAGTCGAGGGCGCACTGCGTTGAGGAAAGGGTGCCGGTGCACCGAGGAGGAGGCGGCGGATGAGGCCGCCGCGGCTGCAGCCATGTACGTGTACGGATATGAGAACAAACTGCCAAACGGAGACATGGCGAGGCCCTGCGGGAAAACGGAGACATAAACTGTTAACCCGGCGAGAATAATTCAGATTAAATTAAGATCCCAAACCAGCGTGTAAAAGCAAACACTCTCACTGTCTGTGCGCATATTCCGATGTTCGTGCCGGGGTTTGGACATCATGAAAAGCAAAGCATGATACAAAATGTACATCTGATTTTATCTATAGTTAAAAAAAGGTTTGTAAATAAAATCGCAATGTCCTTATAGATAATTATTCCAAATAAAAATTCCTAATGTCCGGTGCTGACGCAGTCAAACAGCAGGAGTCGTTCCTCCAACACATTTGGACAGTAAATTGGAATAATGTCCAAAACAAACGTGTTTTTCTAGCGTGCCACTGTAAAAGGCTTAATGTGTCCGTTTAAAACGATTACGTAACCGCTCCGTTTTAAGGCCTCTCTTCCTCCAAATGTCTATTGTTCTTTGCACGTAATTAAGGAAGAATAATTAAAGACATAAATAAATAAAACGTGCCATTCGAGTTTACTCAGTGGACTGCAGCTGACTGCTTAGAATGATGATGGGCTATTTGGAAATGAAGCAAAATAAACACGCACACACGCTTCCTATATGTTTTAAGTTCTACGTGAAGCTGGAAGCTGAAGGTAAATGAAGCGCAGGCCTCTAATGAGAGAAGGCCCTCCAAAAAAACACTCTGTTTACCTGGGATGCCAAGACGTGCTGCTGCAGATGGAAGGGCAGGCCCGGAGCTCCCGTCAAGCCCTGCGGAGGCGATGCCAAGCTGGCCGTGTCCATGGCATTCACCCCTCCAGAGGACACCGCGGCGAGTAAAGGCCCCATGCCCGCGGCCATGTTTGAGAACGCGCCCCCCATGTTGAACTGACTGGGGTGCAAGAGAAACGGATGCGCGCTCCCCAAGTGGTTGAAAAATTGCTGTCCTGTTAGACCCGTTGGAAATCCAAAATTATGCAAGTGGCCGTGGCTTAAGTGCGAACTGTCAGTCTGAACAGTCAAAGGCACGAAGCTGTCCTTGCTTATCGACCGGCACTCGTCGGTTTTGGGCTGCTCCGGGTTCGGGCTCTTCAGGTCGTCTCCGGAGCGGGTGGTGCTGGAAATGACCGTGACGGGACTCTGCCGTGAGTCTGCTTGGCTTTTCTCAGTCCTGGGTTCGGTATCACGGGCCCTGCTGCTAGAGTCACTGTTCCCAAACGGGTGTCCCTTCGCCGGGCTCGCCTCCGGATCCTTCCCGTCCTCCGTGGTGGTGGAAATCTTGTTGGAGTCCGGGCCATCTTTGATGTGTCCGTCTTTGCTCTCGTCGTCGCTGTCGTCGTCGCTGTCGCAGAAATCTGTAACAGGAAGAAGTGGAACGCATCAGCTGCGGTGCTGCTGAATCACGGAAAGACTAATCCCAGAATTAGCATGCCCCATTTTGGACTAATAAAGAAATGGCTGCTGGACAATTCTCGCAGTTTGATCGCTCATTTATTGTGACAACAGTAATCATGATGTCACGCGTCAGCTCAGGCTTTAAACTTCTTCATTTTCGCCAGATTGCGTCGCTAATCTGAGGGAGTCTTTCCACAATTCACGGTCTAAATGTGAAAAGTGCCCATTAAGCCCTCTCGTATTGTACACGTTGCACATACCTAGTAAAAACGTTGCCATAATAGAAGTTTTACGACTTTACAGATGACGTCTGATCCAGATTGTAGTGTGACAGTGGGGTGTGTGGGCCTACCTTTAAGGTGTGGGGGCCCCACGGTAGACACGGCAGGAGACGAGGCCTGCCCGAAGCACTTAAAGGAAGCCTGTTCTCCAGAGGAGTCGTCTGAAGCGCCGTTCTCCTTTTTCTGCTGCTCTTCGTAGGAACGCATAGACTGCAGAGCCAGTTGTTTCCTGTGCACAAATACCCGGATGGTTATTATTTTGATAGTTATTTATTTGTAGTGTGCATCCCAAAACGAAATATCTGCTTCACGCTGACTAATTTGAGGAGATGATGAAGTTTCTGTTTCTCCGTCTCCGAGAACTCCATGAATGACTCCAAAGATAATACAGCTTTAAACATTTTGGATGATCACGTGACGTAAACTATCAACCCAAAAGCAATGATAGGCGTGAAAATAAGCGCAAATCCCGTGAAATACGCTCCGTATTAGGAGTATCCACTTAAATGAACGCTGTGACCACACAAATGCACATCTTTTCCTTATTTATGAAATCAGAAGACAACCTTTTTTCCTGTTTTCACTGTCATTCTCCTTTGCTTTATTAATGCTCTTACCTTTTTTCTCGTCTCCCGTTTCCAGTGTCACGGAAGCCTTTGGCAAATGGATTATGATCAATTTTCAGCTGGGTTATCTGAAATAATTCAAACAGCGTGTAAACATTAGAGAGTTGCGAAAGTTGCTTGATATTGTAATTTTTTAAACTTCAAACACTAACACTGATTATTGTCTGGCACGGTGACATTTTGCGTCATTTATGTATTTTTCTCGGGGCGGACACGCCTCATATTGGTCAGATTTTGCATAAGTAGGGAATATTCCATTTTTTAATGTCAACTTCTTCAAAACATTACTTCCATACCGCTTCCTCTTCTCCTCTCCCCCCTCCCTCCCTCTTACATGTGCTCAATCTGGCAGCATTGACAGTCTTGCGCAGCGTGTGCCTGCAAAGCATTTTCTCCATTTTTATTTATTTAAATGTGTAGGTTTTTTCGGTTTTGGTTAACACTTATGGTCAATGGTGACACTTAAGTATCATTTCCCAGCCAAATCAAAGGGCGGAAGAGATGATTTCCATTAAACAAAATGATACCAGCGCAGCCTGGTTCCTTTTCCTCATTCCACTGCATTTCCCATTTTTTCATATTTTCTGCCCCAACCCCCTCTTACACACACACACACACACACACACACGCACTCACTCACTCACTCACTCACACACCGAGTCCGTGCCAAATCCCTTCCATGTGATTAAATCAAAGAAAGATATTCCCTCAAACAGCCATGCTGGAGAATTCGTCTTTCCTACGATGGTCCCTCACTCTTAACATAACACAAACACGACGCCTTTCATATTTCATGACGACAAAATGCTGCGCAGCATGAAAGACGCGGAGGGCAACGGGTTTGACAGGGCAGGGGTTCACGACAGAGTCATAAAACCAGTGAGAGTGAGCAAACGTCCAGAGAACCTTCTGCTTACCTTGTCATTTTGGTAAGCAGTCACGGCAATGAAATCCGTCTCAGGGAAAACATAAGTCCTGAAGGTGCTATAAGGGAGCTTCAGAATATCGTTGGCCCTCACAATATGAAACCGGGGCTGGTACTTATGCATCGAGTTTAGTATGGTCTGAAAAATAACAATCAATCAATAAATCAATCAATGGTGACCTCACAATCATCCTGTTAACGCTGTTGATATTTGTGATCGTTGTTGCATTAAAGCACGTCCCATGAGATAATTCACATTACGTTCGTTTCATTTGCATTGTAATGTAAATTATATGTATATATATTTTTTTTTTTTAAAAAAAGCTCAGTTTCAAGAAAGCACAAATGACGCAATTCCAAATTTGACTTCGTGACAGAAAGATTGTAATATAATATAAGGGACTTTTTTTTTTCTTTAAGGGTGAGTTAAATTTCAGAAGCGCTTACAGATTATAGACGGGTCCACGGTCAGCAAGTAGGCTACAGCTTCCTAAATGTAATAACGTGTATAATGAATACACGTTTGGAATCACAGTTGTCTCAATGTAATAAAATTTGTATAAAGATTATCAAACATTTGTGATGCGCGGCAATGTTTGGCCGGAACACACAGACGCTTTAAACGCTCATGGGACTGCCTGCTACAATCATGATTACAATACGATTAAAAATTATTCAACAAGTCAATTGCATAGTTTTGACGCTGTTATTGTAATATGTATGTAAATAAGAAAATAGACATACATTAGTAGAACTTACAAATCCATGCTTGTCCGAGATGTTGTTCGTCAGCTTGAGTTTGTGAAAATTGACGACTTTTGACATCCACTGTTCCCCGGTAGCCGGACTATCCGGGTGAATGTACATCCGCTTTGGCATTTCGGGGTCGGCCTTCCCTGCCACCATCCAGCGAGAGTTATGAAATTTGTACCTGCAGTCATCGGCTGCAACTATATCCATCAAGAGAATATATTTGGCCTTTTTGTCCAAGCCAGTGCACCTCACTTTGAACGGGGGGAACATCCGCCTGTGACACAGAAAGGAGACGATCAGCACGGATGTACGACGAAAACACAAACAAAACAAAAATAGACACACAAAAACAGCTCACATTATTCACACTTATCGCTTTTTACGTGTACATATTTATAATCTCCTCTTGACGTTTACTCTCATGGTTCGGCCATAGTTCACGTTCCAAATGTGTATGTTACACATTTGTATAGGTGGAGAAATATGGATAAACTATCCTTTGAATAAGAAAGTCTGCCTAATCCGGGATTTGATTTCTGTTGGTTCTTTCAAAGAAGCAACACACACACACACACACACACACACACCCACACACTCACTCACTCGCACAGGCAGCAGCCATCTTTGTACACTATCACTGTTGTGATGACGAGAATAATTTTGTCAGTGATCCATGCGGGCATGCAGTCCTGCAGAGTTATCGTTAAATACAAATATTTGACAAGAAAGGAAAGTCTTATCATTTAACAATCTGTTTTTAAGTAGACCAGTTTTATCAACTGTAAAAGGCTGTGACAGCACTCCCAATTTGGAGGCCAATCTGATGCCATTATTAATGCAGCACACACCTAAACCTACACACACGCTAACTATTATTTTTCCTCTTATTTTAGACGCAAATTATATCAGCATTTTTCAGATATTTGCCTTAATATTCAAGCACTGGAACTCACTCCTGAGAATTTTCATATTAGATTAAGAATGACGCCATAATACGTGCAGATTAAAATGTTTGAGCCAACTGAGACTAAACTGCATTTTTCAGGCTTTGTATTAATTCTATAATAATATTACAGTGTTGTGAGCTTTGCATAAAATTTAAGACTTTAGCCAGGTGATTTTTAATAGTACAATTCAAAGCACCATTACTGAACCAAAAAGAGATGGCTTTGAATAATTTAAGTTATACATAACCCTAAATCTCTCCACCGTCAAAACTACACGTACAATAGGTGTTTACATGTCAGATCACGTTACATTTTTAGAAGCAGTTTTAATTTTACCTTCCGGATTTTGTGATCACCATCTCGGTGCCTCTCTTGTGGAAAAGTTCCCAGAGCTCCTTGGCTTCCAGGTGAACTTTGGGGTCGTCCTCCACCTCTTCCTCAGGCTCCAGAGTTTTCAGGGGCCTGAGGTGTGCGGCAGCAGCCTGGTGCCCCAGCGAGGAGAAGTGCAGGCCGGTCTCCGCGGCTCCCATCAGCTGGTCCATGATCGGCTTTCCCAGGGGGCCCGGCAGAGACAGGGAGCCACTGGGAGGGAGAGCCAGGGCCGGGAAGAAAGGAGGCTGGTGACCCAGCATTGCACTCATGGCAAATTCCGGACCCCGGTGAGGTATAAACGGATGATATGCCATACTCGATCCTTGTATGACTGGATCTCTCATCAGGAAGTTCATCCAAGTGCGGGCAACAAATGGAGGCTCTGCTGGTTTGGATCTGTAACAATGTTACCACGACAGCGAACCCTTCGCGGGAGAAGATCAAACTCAACAAAATGTTCAAAAAAAAAAAAAAGAACAGCAACAGAAAAACAAAAACAAGTCGGAAATCTTCAACTCGGCAGCAGGAAAAAAAAACCCCATCCACTTATTTCCCACAAGTTGGTGGCAAATCTCTACAGTCTGCTGTTGACTTTTGAGCAGAAGCCTGCACGCAGAGGAGTAAAAGCGCTCTCCATTAATCTTCAGGAGTGTTGCGAGCGAGAGAGAGTGAGAGGGGTTTTCTTCAGATGTTGACGCGCTTCGGACACCTTTCTGTGCCTCGCTGGCTTGCGGACATGAGTCGAATTAAAGCACCGCGGGTGAGTCCCTTAATTGACCGCGCTGCATTCTTTCTCTTCTGCCGCCGCCGACGCCGCCGCCGCTGTTTACAATATCGGCATTCCTGTTAAAATGCGTTCCCTCTTATTGGCTCGAGTCCTGCAGCGAGGGCGACGTGTTGAAATATTTCGATAGCGCCGAATAATCCCCCTGCATTTACTTGCTCCGGACACGCACCCTCCTCACACGCGCGCACACACACTTTATTCCTCCTCTCCCGTGAACGCACACACGCATTTCAGGGAAAGACGCGTGCAGAGAAAGAAGTCCGCTGACGGCCAGAGAGAGAGAGAGAAAGAGGGGGAGAGAGAGAGAGAGGGAGAGAGAGGTGGTAAGGTCCCAGCTCCGTGATTTTCCTAGCGCCTCTGTGGCCCATAGGGCTTCATACTGTATGGATGTGTTGGATGTTACGAGAAGCAGCGCTCCGTTTGATTGGCTCTTTCACGCTTTCGGACCAATTGTGTGGCTGCGTGGGCGTGGCTTTGACAGTTCGGGTGGAGGGGACAGACTTCAGACTTATAAAAAGGTGTTTGGGAACTCAGAAGGGGCTTTGCCGTGAAACGCCACCCCGCCTCTGTCAGTCCGTGTTGTGTGAATATGTCAGCGTCGTCACACGAGTTGCGCTGTCGCTCCGTCTGAGCAGGCGGAGGAGAGAAAGCAGACAAGCCGAGCCGGGGAAGTGGCTCGCTCCGTCGGCGTGACGTTATCGCTGCCCTCGGCGTGTTGCGCCCTGCGGTGACTCACAGCATTCTTACGCTGCAAAAAACAATGCCAGCGCGATTTGATATGTTTCGTTATGATCACAGAACGAAATCATTTGTCACGTTGCTGAATTCAAACGCGCTCCAGTGATTTTTTTTTCCCCAATGATTTACCCATGGAACATTTCCTGTAATATCCAACTGTAGCCTGAAAATATCTAATAATATTAGAATATGTCATACAATCTAATATATGACGTACATGCGTGACTTCAACCCCCCCACACTCGCTCACATACTGGGACATTTATTGATAATATTTTGAGCAGTTTTGTTTTTTCTTTTTCTTTCTACCATTTTGCATTTTTAGCCACACACTCTGCCTTAGTGTATTAATTTCAATTTCTTCACTGCGTGATAAATTTGAGATTAAGACACAAGTTAGACTGAGTATAGATGCTGATATTTTATCTGTTTTCCGAATTATAGCCTCGTCATTTCTGTGCGCAAACACACGTCAAACACTCACGCCACGCCACGCATGTATTCGTTGGTCCTTGTGTGTTGTTATTTCTGAGTTGCATCGAAACGTCAAACGATATTTTGAATCATGCTGATCAATGCTTTTCTTGAATGTAGTTCTACTTTTCTTAGCTTATCTGTCAATGGGTAATATCAATTCAGTTCCAGCATACAGCCAAATTGGTCGCTGTACTAACTTTGTCATTCCTAATGTCTGTTTCAAATATATTTGCTCATGTGCAGCAGTTATACTGTAACAGGCTATTGTTAAGTATTATTGAATCCCATGTTCGCCCTGGTCACTATAAAGTTTACAATTTCTATAATGATGACTAGAGAATGAATAAAGTTTAAAAGTATTATTGCTCACCTTAAACACAAATTAAAGCATGCATTAGTTTCTACCGATGCAATATTGCTTCAGTGCAAAGTGTCTAAAGAGCTGTGCACTCTAGACAACGTTGCACTGGCGCTCTTAGAAAATGCAATTTAACCACTAATTCACAAGTAAACAATAGAGTTGTAGACAGTCAGCCACCTTGTACAAACATTGACCATCAATTCTCAGTCAATTGTCTGTCTCTGTGCACCCATGCATGGGACCAAAGCAGTGGTGGATCTCAAAGTCCTTGAAAGAAACAATACAAAGCCAATTCACATTAAAGAAAAAGACATTATGGTCATAAATTACACTGTCATGCACATATTAGTTTTTGTAAATTAAAATACAATCTGCAGCCTGCAAGGGAAATATGAAATGTGTACTATTAATATTAGTAGTGTATGAATGTAGCCGAATTATTGCACATTATTGTCCTGATTTTATATTGTTATGGAATAGAAGGTGGCGCCTGAGAAGCATTAAGAGTTAGCAGATGGCTCAGGTGTTATTTACATCCATCTGAAGCGTCAACCTCGTCTCAGTGTCACGTCAGCCATTTGCATTCAAAATGAGAAACCTTTAGTTTTTATGATACGCTCATTGTGTTCATTATAGCCCAACAATCGTCTGATGTTGCATTGTTATTTTGTATTAATGCAATGAAAGTGCCTCTATTGCAGCCAGTATTATTCTGTCTACGTGTGCATACGTGTAAAGTGGCGTGGGCTGCATATACACGATAATCTCCCCGGGGAGATGCACAACAATACTTGGCTTACGTGTTGTGTTTTATTGATTTGCTAGAGAAAACAAATGCGACAGCTGTGAATAAGCCACAGCAGTGTTTGACAAAATGAGACTCCAGCGTAGATCAGTGGCTAAAGCCAGTAACTAAATCTGTACACGGCACATGCCCCAAAATTAACGTTCTGCTTTCCACCAGTCTAAGCGAGGCCTTCCAGCCTTCACTTAGCGTGAATGAGGTCAGGTCTGTGTCAATTACAGGGGCTTATTCTTTTGTAAACACTCAGCCCCATTAGCAGCACATTTCAATTTGGGGGAAGGTGTCATCAAATAGGACACAGTGTTGACACGGCAGCAGCCTCTCTGTCTTCTTTGGCCAATCTGGCTTCATTAGCTAAGCAAGTCAGAGAATGGTCAATACACTATATAAACTTTTACAGGGTTAGGGCTCTCAGGGACTCCGAGAACCTGTAAAAAGGTCGAGCTGACACCACTGATTGATGAAGCCAACTTTTTCAGTGGTTCCTTTTTACGCATATATCATGATGGTGCGTATCAAAATCCAAAGTGGCAGTATATTTGAGCGGACAGGTTCTAAAGTCTCCCACATCACGAGGCCTGCTGATTCCTGGCAATACAGAGGGACAGCTTGCATTTTAACCTATCTGATACATTTTATTGTCATGCATTCATGCAATGTCGAGTCTCTTCTGCCCACGTGATTTATGCTAAAATAATGTTTCATCGGTGATGTAAAAGAACTCCTGCAATATCTGTTTTGCTTAATATGCTCAGTACTATTTTGCCTCCTGCTAACTTCCCTCTGATTATCAAGGAGGAAAACGGGGATTGAGGTCATGGGTTATAAAGCCTTCATGCCCTGACTACACACAACTGCTGTGCTTTGGAGGTTCATTAAGCAAACCTTCAAAGACATTCCTGGAATTGATCACGGAGCTGCAAGTGATGTAATGTATGCTGTCCTGTTTATTTGCAGATTGTTAATGATAAGCAAGGACAGACTTGGTGGCACCGCTGCTTGAATGGAGGACGTTGTCTGGTGGGAGTCATCAGGCCTAACACGACATGATAGAGAAAGGAAACATCACAAGGTTAGTACATTCAACTACTACAATAAGTCCAAACTTCATTATGGACATCCTGACACAAAGTGGAGGAGGAGACGTTCAATTGACAGTGTAATGACTTTCTAAATGCAAACCATTTACCCCAAAGATTTAGGCGGGGCTACCATTGATCCATGCAGCCCATCGCCCCAAATGGGCACACACTGTAAAATGCACTTTCCAGAATCACCTACGCTTTAGTCAATTGGCTGGAGGAATGATAAACTCTTTACCTGTCGATGAATTGTCCCTGTCAGGCATTTTTAGTCAAGTCAATCCTTGGTCTCATCAATTTCTGCACTGACCAGTTATAGGTATTGATGAAAAACAATTTTACTTAATTAGGGGATGTGTTTATTGACGGCCGCGCATTGACTTCAGATTGACAAGGAAAATGCTAGCCTGCCTGAGAGACATTTGCTCAAACGGTTGAGACAGGCTCATAACTTACACTTACTACGACACGGTTAGTAGTATTGAGTATCGAGGAGGCAGCTGAATTGTGGAAAAATGACATTCCTTAGCTTTTAATTTATCAAAATATGACATTGTTGATCCTTAAATGCTCATTCCTAAGTCTGTTTATAAACGTTTAAAATTAAATTTCAATAAACTTCACAAACAGAATGGCAGTAAGTCAAATTATGGCTTTGCTCCAATTATATTCTGAAAGAGGAAAATATCTAACACACTAGTAACAAGTAGTACTGAATTATGATTTATGGTGCGATGACATTAAATCCTAAATATCAATTTGACGGTTAAAATTTAATTAGAATTTTTTTAGTGTTTCTCTATTTTACTTGGCTTAGGCTTTGTCTGACTCGCTTCCCATTCATGTGCAGCGAGCAATGCTCATTATAGTCTGTTGCTGTAGAACAAAGTATGGTTGGAACAGCTGCCTCCTAAACGCTCATTGTATGCAGCATTATATTCCAGTCGCAGGCTCACCTGTAGAGCATAATGCAAGGGATTTGTGAGATCCACCCTGTAAACAGCAGCCAGGCTTTCTCTGAAGCTACAAGCTGTGGATGTGTGCGTGTGCGTGTGAGATAAAGATGCTCATGGTAACGCCTCAGATGTGATTCACATGTCAAACGTTTTTTGTTTTTTTCCACTTTCCTTACGTGCCACAACTTGCCATACATCAACGATAAGCATCTTTCCCCCCGTATAGATTCAGCGGCCTGGATTTCGGCAAATCCAGTTTGCGTGCAATAAACAAACAACAGCAAATGAGAAACAGTGTATTCCTGGGGTTATTTGTCATCAAGTTAGCGCAATGTAAATACTGTGTTCCTCTTATGTTCATATAAGGAGACAGTTTCATTGGCTAGGGACTATTTTGGGTTTGAATAAAAAATATTTGGGTTTGCAGTGTACAGTGTGCAGGGGAGGCGCCCTGAGTGTGTGTATCTGTTGTCCATTTAGCATCCCTGCTATATGGTCTGGCTTTGTGTTACTTTACTTGTCTTTACCATGTCACAAAGCTCTACAGCCCCGCCATGGAGTCCAAAGCCATGAAGCTATGCATTCCTCCACCAAGGGAATCTTGGGCTAAGGGGCTAGGGTGGCTTCTCTCTAGAGGTTAAGTGGGATAAGTGTGTGGCTCATGTCAACCCCACTACCCCCCAATAGTTTCTGGAAAATTTGCAATGGGGTCAGATTGGATTACTGTGTTTTGGTATTTACATGGAGACAGAGAGCTTTGAAATGGAAAACCATAGGCGGAAAAGCAAGTGCCATGCAGTCTGAAAGGCTGGGTAAGGGAAACCAGCACTGATTTCCACTGACGGGACGGTTGAATACATGTCTTTTATGTCTTTATACCCCACAATCAGACATTTTGTTACAGAGAACAGTGACTGAGGTATATGGATCAAGTGCTGTACCGATCTTTAACATAAATCCATGGTAAGCACTGTAAAAGACTTTTGCTAGGAAATAAGGGCCAGGCATTCCTCCATATGTCCTCAGATCTACCACATTACGGCCCTGAATGTTTTAAACAACTTATAACAGGCCATGCTACATTTAAGACGTTTTTATCTCACCCCAGCTTTGTGAAAAGTCTCTCAGAGATGACGTTTGTCTTCAAGGTGAGCCCTGGGTTCTCCCTCATTTTTCCTGTTGAGCCTCGTCACAGACCTGCTGGGAGAAGTTTTCTGTCTGAGGATTCTCCAGCCACTCCCTACAGGTGCTATGTGCAGACCTGAGCTCATAATCCCGCCTATTGAGTGGGGATTTCACTGCATACAGCGCATAACTGCGTACTGCTTCAGAATATGACTTTCTTGGTATGATATTTTCCAGTTGGCTTGAATGGGGTAATTAAGTGTCATTCATTAAGATGTCAATAATTATTTCAAATTATTCTAGTAGGGTTTGTTTTTTTGGCCTTCATGTAAGATATCTGCAATTCTCGTTTCTCTTTCAGTTCCATAATAGCTCATATTTCAGGTGCTTTTCTATTTTCTCTCCAAATTTTGACTGAAGAATTTTGACTTCAATCTCAGAAAAAAAGGACAAACTGCTTTTTTTAAATTTATTTTAACTTGGCACCAATCCTCCTCTGTTCTCCTCCATGCATACAAAATCACAGTTCAACGAAAAAAGTGTAATATCATTCAGGTTCTATATATCTGATCTTTAAGGAAAGACTAAAAGATTAAATATTACACTTTTCCACGTATGCGTGCCTCACGTTTTGGATAAACGCACAACAGCAACAGGTGTTATTTGGTTCTAGCGTTGGTTGAACAGAGGCTACATGGAAGCTCTCGTGTCTATACAAGTAAAGTTTCTGCAAATTCTCGGCTCCGTTCTCTCCCCTGTGCTACTGCTGAAACTTGACCTCCCGTTTCTGGGTGAATTAACGGTTTTGTCAGTAGCGAGAACAACAATTTGAAGTGTATGCGGCAAGCTCAAGCGGCGGCAAAGTTGAGTGCGGTCAATTGAATCTTCCACATGCTTCTCTGCGCCATGGATGGA
>OMNV01013074.1:0-15048 GCA_900303265.1 Brotula barbata
CCTCGTGCAGTAATGAATGAATGTATATTATTAATATAATCCCTCTAAATCCCATATTGCCTCTGGCTAATCTTTGCCGTTTTGTGATACTCAGTATAAAAACAACATTCAGAGCCAGGAGTTCAATCCACATTAACGACAGCCGAGCACACACACACACTCACACACCGATATGGAAATGTAGCTCCTGCAGGGATTTTCCGACCAAACTGATTTTTTTAATGTTAATGAGGTTTGAAAAAGGTAAAATGTTGTGTGTGCTGTGTAAAAACATGAAAGTTTTTAACCTTTTTCACATCGACGTGGAGAGGAAACTGATATAACGAATGATCACACCCACACAAACAACAAAAACACACTTCCACCAAAAACATTTACAGGAATGTAAATTAGAGCAGTCACAAGTACTCCATTATAATCAAATATAAACAATATAAATTGTCTATTATGTAATCGTCTATTCAACATCCCAGTTGCTGCACTGATCACCATTAAAACAAAGAAGATCTGGCAACTGTTGGAGAATATTTGACACTAAATCCAAACGATCACACAGCTGTGTGTTCACCCTGCAACAGAGATCTTAAACATCGTAACAATGCAAGAGCAATTAAGATGCTAGCTGGCTGCTAGCTCGCTAACTGGATGCTACATTGAAGCTAACATCTTAATATGTCACATTGTGATACTGATGAGCCCCTAAGTGTCCACTCCTGAGTGTTTTGAGTGAGATATCATCGTGAACTTGTCTGCGGAAGTAGGCAGCTTAGCTAGGTGGTTGCTAACGGAAAGATGACATCAGACCGGACTATTGAAAATATAATCGTTAGCTCGTAGCTATCAAGAAGCCATCATGTGACGATTCATCACTCACTGGTCTGTGTCTTAATATGAAACTCATATTGATTACTTGATTATTAATCCGATGATACTCAGCTCTATGTACTCATCCCTCCTACCATAAAATCGATAAGGATGTGGCACTCGGTTTGGATGAAAGAGCATCATCTTCATCTTAACCTCCAGTTTTGACTTCAGCCAAATCGTGGGTCAGCCGTGAGAGATAAACTTTACTCATCAATCTGTCTTGATTTGATTTTGAATTAATTTCCCCTCATAAATGGTGCAGGTTCTCTCATTTTAATGCTTTTTTTCCTCAGGAATTCTGGGAAAACGGGAAAGAGGCCAGAAGAGGTCATGAATTCACGGAGGACTCTAAACCTCCACTTTCCCTTTTTAGTCCTGCAGTGCTAAATATTTGAAGACTGCTGAATGCACCATGCTGGGAAACAGTGAAGAACCTCCTCCTCATCCTCACGCAGCCTCCTCCTCTCCTCGCTCCACTCCCAAATCAACGCGATCAGTTCCACGCTGCTCTGTGTGAGTCAGTCATAAAAGTGAATTCCAGTGGAAATAATCTCATCCAACACGATCCTAATTATGGGATTATGAATAAGATATCTGGTGTTGATCTCATTCAGTCCCTTTTACAGTTGGAAAGTCAAAACACCCACTTACTCATCCAATTCATCCCTTTGTTCTCTCATTCCATCATCCTTCCCCCACCCCCCCGTCCTCCACACATCCCCTTAACATGACTCATCAGTGTCCTCCTCTCCTCCTCCTCTCCTTGTCTGAGGCTCTAATTAGGCTCAGACAGTGTAACACCTGAGTTACGGAGCCCTGACACACTCCGGGTCGCTAATCCATCCAAGGACCTCCCACTCTGAACCCTGCAAACACCGGTAATAAATGGGAAACAGAGAGAATAAATATGAATGAATAGGATAATAAATGTTCAGAATAAATGATAAAAAATATATAATACATAAATAATACATATAAGTTACACAGTATACAGTATACAGTATATATATATATATATATATATAAATAATGAAAGTGATGATAATAATAAAGTATTCTAAAAAATTCTAATTATATTTATTTTATTTTTACAAATATTGTAATTTAACAGTCCTCTCCAAAATAGTATTAATAGCCTAAATATTTTGTGTGTATGCCACATAATAAAAAAATGTCTTATTTTCCAAAGAAGTTCTGATTTAAAACATCCACGACAGTAACTTTTACTTTGAAAAGCTCCAGAATGAGGCCTGAGTAATATTCTAGAAGCTTCAGACTGATCTGTCATAGTGAAGATTTAAGTCACTGTCAGGAGCATCATCAGCAAAACTCACAGCCGTCACAAGTTTAGCGCCCCCGGTGGTGATTTGTGGAACGTTCGTGAATGTAAACACAAACATGGGAAAGCTCTGTCATCATAAACAAACAAAATCCTGCAACGCCCGAGCAGGCACCAGATTAACGTCAAACTGTGTTAATAATCTGTGTATCTCTTGTTTTAGATTATGTAAGGGAGAAACTTTCTCCTGCTCTCGAGACGTCTAATCCCTGTTGATGTGTATCACCGTAAAAGTTACCGTGGAGCCGAGTTAAGAGAGGCAAGGATTAAGTAAAAGCTACAGAATGAGAGTTCCAAAATAAGCCTGTTAAAGCTCTCAGATGGAGGAAGACGAGGGATAAAGAGGAAGAGACAGAGGCAGAAGCAGAGGCAGCTCAGCTCGGCTGTAATTAGCTCAAACAGAGAAGGTCACATCAGGAGCTTCTCCCCTCAACAAAAACACTTCACTGTGTTGTTACAAAGACGTCTGCAATTAAACAGCAGAGAGAGGCCATGTTACACACACGCACACACACACACACACACCAGGTGACACAGCATTAAGGATAAATACACAACAACAGGAAGTACTCTGAGCATTTACTAATAAATAACAAATTGAAATAACAAAAACAAAACACCAAAAACTCTGTATTGCAAAGTGTAACTTAAAAGTAAAAATAAAGAAATAATAGCAGAACATCAGTAAAATGACAACAAAGTATACAAAGTAGAAGTACTAGTAAAAGTAAAAAAAGAAAAAAGTAAAAAAAGGACTTTAGAAACTTTTATTGGGCTTTTTCACATTAGTAAAAACACAAAAATCTCACATTTTCCTTCGAAGTTGTGATTTTTAATTAATCTTAATCCGTTCATACAGTATTAACCCTTATTTTTTCAGCTGAGGCATTTCTAATTTCCCTTAAATGATGCTGGATGGTGTTGGGTCATCACTTTCTCTAGCATGAATCCTGATGTTTGTTTTATTTCATCTCAGTCAGAGCAGGAAAGAGGAAAATAAAGATAAAATAGATGGACACAGATAAAGAGCCGTTCATTACAGATTCACAGTCGTGTTCAGCCTCTTCTCCTCCACTGTGAAAACGTTTTTTTCCTTTTGATTTGGCCGTCCTCCGCTGCGACGGGTCCCAGTTTTCCCACAGCAGCAGAGGGCCGAGGAGCTCCAATAACAGAGCTCCTTTTATTGAGCCGTGCAGTCATTTAGACGCCTGCTGTACACTTAGAGACACCCGTCTAAACGGGATGAAACCCATTCACCACCAGCTCCCTGGGGTCCCACCCAGGACCACGAGACCCTGAACCACATCCACTCCCCCAAACTCACACAGACAAAGCTGCCTAGAAACAAAGTCGTATTTATAAATGTCATTTACTGACATTTTCTCCTTGTACAACGGCGTATTAAGCACTGTACATAAAAAAAAAAATTAACAGGCCAAATTATCCTAGATTATAAAGTTGCCAGTTTGAGAGAAAATTCCGTTATAACGATCTGGTTGCGCAATCGCTTTTTCAAGAGTTTTTTTTATTGCAAATTTGTGACATTGTAATCTCAGGGAATGTTCTAAATTGTTTCATACAAATTAATTATAATCATAGAGAATATCCAGGTTTTTTTCTCAAAAATTTGTGATTTTATAATTTTACAGAATATGGCTCTCTCTCTCTCTCTCTCTCTATATATACATATATGTATATTGCTTATATTGGTTATAATATGTCGTTGTAAAAATAATTTGATATGATAAAACAGCATAAAAAAACAACAGCTGACCATATTGTTGACACAAGTAGTTTGAATAACAACTAACAGAGCCTAAAAGGACATTTGGTCACTTTTGAGGATGTTTGTTGAGTGTGAAAAGGTATCATAAAGTTTGTAATTCTATTGTAAAAAAAAAAGTATCACTCTAAAACGAACATTTACAGCGGTCGTGCTCTACTTTTTCACGTTTTAAAATAAAAGAGTGATAGATGAGTAAAAGTTCATTTGAAGGAAGGTCGTGGTGGACTTTGATGTTCAGGCCCAGAGAGGAGCAGCACATCAGGAGGAGCTGAGCTAATGAATTCACAGATCAATACGAGTCTGAAGCCTCCCTCCAGATGTGCAGGCGGCGCATTGATCAGTGCAGAGAGTTCGATTCCTCTGTCCTCGTTCCCTCCCACTTTCCCTCCACAAACGAGGCGTCAGAGTCGTCCCACGGCTGACTTTTATCTGTCTGTCTGACATTTACAAATCACTTTCTGCTCCATCAGGAGGAGACGGGACATCAGCTCCCACCAGGACCCACCAGGTCCCACCAGGACGCCTAGGTCACGACCACGTCACATCCATGTCCATATCTATCTATCTATCTATCTATCTATCTATCTATCTATCTATCTATCTATCTATCTATCTATCTATCTATCTATCTATCTATCTATCTATCTATCTATCTATCTATCTATCTATCAGTACAAACTACTTTCAGTTGTGTGTGTGTGTGTGTGTGTGTATGTGTGTGTGCCTCCTGTGCCTCTCTCGTCCTCCGTGTATCAGACTTGTTGCTCGGGTGGAGGCCAGTGGCCGTGAGCGTCAATTTCACACGCACAATGGTGTCGCTCCTGCTGAATGCTGATTGGGCATAATTGTGGGTTAGTGATGGAATGTAATTAGTGTGATTACACTCATCAAATTCCCGTGGAGACTCTTCAGTCTCTCCGTCTGATTGAGTCGATTTGAACCACGGACAACAATTTGGCATCAAGATGCAGAAACCCACGCCGGGCTGCTGATGCTGATTCTCACAGTGGATTGAGAGCTCATAAAAAAAACAAAAACAAAACAGGAAGTAGACTTACTGAAGAACTTATTTACATTTCAGGCCTATTAAGGACTTGACAATCTGTAATCCATTCCCATGGCTGTGTGCAGCATACAGCTGTGGCCAGACGTTTAAGGCACAATCCTAACAGATTATAGATTAAAGTCACAGCGTTTGATGATGATAAACGATCATGAGAACTCTATAAGTGTCCAACACGGAGGCCCGACTGGACCGAGGTGGGTCCAAAGTACAAAACTGAATAAATTCTTTGTACTTTTCTTTTCTTTTCATCCATCTTCATTAGATTTATTCATGTCATTCAGGTTGTGGATTCAGCTGTGTGTATGTGGCCCCGGGCAGCAAAATTCTTAGACACGGCCCTGCATAAGAACATTTTATTTCTAGTTAGACTTGCTGTACTTTGCTTTATTTTGTTTGTTTTCACTTTTTTCAGGTAGGCTAGGATTATTCTAACAGATTATACATGTACACAGTGAAAGTCTAGGACAAAAGTTACCGTATGACTTAGATTTTTGACTTAATGACTTCGTTCTGCGACTTTTTTGGATCCATCGTTGACGTCAAATTTGTTTACATGTTGAACAAACTCATCAGTCGTTTTTCAGTCGCTGCCCTCACACTCTCCCAATGTCAAAAAGTTTGCCTACCAGTGTGAGTGTGTACTTGATATCAACACACACTGATGGCCTGAGCGAGAGACCAGCACAGAGCCGAACCTGTTACAGCGCAGACAGCAGCTGCCCGACCTGCACTGTCACATATGTTTCATACCCGATGATGCAAGTGGGCCAATTAAATGTGTCCCACCGGAGCGTTTGGCACTGACCGCGCTCCCACAACACACACATACACACACACACTGAATGGAGTAACATGTCCTCTGAACTTGTGACAGACTTCAGCTGCAGGGTTTGACCGGTAAAATATGAGATGAGAGATGCGTAAATAAAGTCAGTACAGATGCAGATGGCGGTGGTCCTGATAGTGACGCTGTGGCACAACTGGTCTGATGCTTAAGCTTTCACTTTCAAAGTAAATGATGAAACCGGAGCTGGACTCGGTGCTGTTGCTGCAGCTTTAATATTTCCGTTTGAAACTGGTGTTTTGTTCTTGGGCAGCAAGGATAAAATAAATTTAATAAAATTTGATAAAATAAAACAAAATAAAATTTCATCAAATCAAATAAGATAAAATTTAATAAAATAAAATAAAATAAAATAAAATATGAGGTGATAAATCATTGAGGCCTCCTGTAAAATTCATTCACTCTGCGATACATAAAGCAAATAAACAACGCGCTGTCAGGCCATCGCAGACTTGACAGCCCACATGGGGCTCCGGCTCCCAGGGGCCCCATTAACCCTTGATACAAACTAATGAGCATTCCCCTGTGTGGTTTGTGTTTTGTTGGATCAGGATTTTTGTGATGAGCTGCTTTAAAGTCATCCAAGCTGCTGCTCGCTTTCATAGTTTTTATGTATTTACTGAAGTTGAAGTTGTAAATGTGTCACAGCAATTGATGGATTTGATTCATTTTATTATTTTTTATTATTAAAGCGTGCGAGTACCCCCTACTGGACCGGAGGCAGTATTTGACATGTGCAGATAAAGAAAGCGTCTAAGTATATTTTAGGGGCCGTCAGGACCATTGATTATAATCGACTCCTCCAATGCAAATAATCATCAATAGAAAATGCACACAATCAGTTATTTGACAATATTTGCCCAGTTGATGGCAGTAATGTCTCATAAAAAAGGCTTAGCAAACATTAAACGATGACACAGAAGAACGTTTGCTATTTTTTTAAGCGGTTTCTTTTCAGGTTGCTTATTGTAACATCTGGCCGGGGAATACAGATAAAGATGAGCCAAATGTGTCTAATAATAATAATAATAATAATAGTAATGGTAATAGTAATAATAATAATAATAATGAATAACATAGTTAAATAACTGAATAACTAAATAAATGAATACATACATACATACAGTATATACATACATGAAAACCATGACAAGGAGGCCCCGAGTCCCTAATTTTGTGTCACCACAGGAGTGCGACCCTTTTCTTTTCTTTTTTTTTTTTAAATATCACCTTTGAACATTTTGTCTTCGTCATTTTAGCCTGATTCTGTCTACTGTTTATCTGAACTACACCAGTCTTTGAGCTCCACCTGCTAACTGCACACTGTAGTTATGATCAAATTTAAATTTGGTTTGATTGGTTTTTACCACTGCTGAACTTTGAATAATTTGACTTTTTATCTTGTGCTAAACAGAGAATTCATCTCTTGATATCGTCATCGAGCAGCTTCTTCATCTGGATGTGCTAGATGACGTTTTGGGTGGCATTTGCACACCCTGGCACGCCCGTGGCTGCAGCAGTGCCCTAAACTCTCCCAGACTCTCTCTTCCTGTGGGGGTTGTGTGTGCTCACACTCTGGCGTCACCGTGTGTGTCGCTGCTTCCCCCTCAGCCTTCTGGCATGCCTCCATCCCGCAGCGAGCCTGCACCCCCTCCGACGTAAAGGGCCTTTAACGGCACCGAGCGGCTGGGGGCGGAGCTTGCCGCCCTTCTCCCGCTTGCCACCTTAGGCAGTTGCCTAGGTTACCTGCAGTAACAACATAGATAACACAGATAGCTTGTGGCTCGGCTGACATGGTTGATTAACAAACGGAGTGGAGTCCACTTTCACTATGAATCAGCATCTTCAGTCTTACAGTGCCTGACAGCAACACGATGACAACGTTTGCTGACACTGATTAGTTCCATTAAAGCCTTCGTGCATCCATCAAAACCTTAGAACGTCCAGTCTTCTACAAACTCAAACCACGCAACACTTTTCCAAGCTAAAGCTCTTTTAGACTTCATTTAAAATGGTCTGGGCAGATCATAGCGTGTTTTGTTTTTTTGGGGTACGGCTATGAGCCGGACTCAGCTTTCATCCTCAGCCTCGTCCTTTTGGGATCATGGGCCGGTCAATAATGGTCGATGCTCTGCTTGTTCAGCGCCACATCCTTCCCCGATGAGCGGTGGCATTTAGAGACATAACAGAGATGACCGCTATGGGGGAGGTTTGGGTTCGTGGCCTGATATTTTGGGAGAATCTACTCATGTTTATTGCTGTAGTTAAACCGTATAGAATGAAGCATCGCAACATGCTGGAAGTTTCAACTTAAAGTTTGCATGTTTAATTTTTGTCTTTTTTTTATCCTGTACTTTTTATTGTTCTACTCCTGCTAACATCTCATTTGACTCCGATCTGGTCGTATTTCTTCCTCTTCAGTCCACAGTTTGCCTCATTTATCTCTCGAGCTCTTTTTTTTCGTTCCAGCTCAGTCTGCTCTCCATGGGGAGAAATGAAAGTGAAACTCTGCTGTGTTGTAGTCATTTATATCCCTGCTTGGAGTTACGTGGAGACACAAACACGGAGGACGCAGGGAGCCTCGGTTGTTTGTACCCTTTATATGATTAATCACATTGGAGCAACAGAGACACAAACCCACGCACACACACATCGAGTGTAAAAGCTGCAATAAACAAGTTTACCTTCCAGCCAGGTCTCCGAGGTCTCCAAGGTCCCCACGTTGCACCGGGGAGATGCACCCTGTGGCCTTGAGTGTACTGCCATTATTGTTAGAATGATTACTACTCTCAGGACTACAGCAGTACTTCTTGTGTTACTATTACTGTGGTTATATTACAAAAATTGCAGCATGGTTGGCAGTAATGTTTTTATACACAGCGGCTTGAACGAATGCTTCTGTTTTTCTGTTTGTACTTCTGGTTTTACCATAACTGTAAATAGTGTAAGAGCCTTCTTCATCTACGAATACAAAAAAAAAACTAAGAAAAAAAAGACGATGGCTACTACTACCACGAATTATAATAACAGTTATATAATATAATAACAATGTCATTATGAGTTATCAGTTTTATGCAGAGAGCCATTCACTATTTTGACACCTCATGATTTGATCGATCTGTCACGGTTTTTATGTATTTCTTCATTATTTCTACATATTATATTTATTGTGTTATTAATATATTTATATTTATGAACAGTTAAACTGTCCGTCTCAGCCCGTGAAGTAACCGCCGAGTGTATGTCGTCTCGCCCAGCCCCGCCGTGGTATCGGGAACCTCCACGCATGCGTGCTGGCGCGCCGTGCAGGCAGGCGGGACGCAGCGCCGCCGTGGCTCAGTGCGCCCCGAGCAGCCAGAGCGCACGGTTTACAATGAGCTTCTCCATCCGTCCGACTGAGAGCCTGCGTCAGACCCGAGCTCCGAGCACCGGACACGCCGTCACCGACCCGGACCCACTGCAGCTCTGCCCGCCCGCAGCCGCAGCAGGATGCCCGGGGGAAAGAGAGGGCTGGTGGCACCGCAGAACACTTTCCTGGAGAACATCGTCCGGCGTTCCAGCGGTGAGTCCACGCGTCGGCGCCGTGTTCGGGTTCGGTTCCACCGGCTGGTTTGGACCCGGACTCTGCTGGATTACTGTTTTCAGGGAGGTTTGGCGGATCTGAGGCCACTTTCAGTCACTTTAAATCACACGCACGTTAATGTGCCGAGATGGAGTTTACCGGCGGATGAGGGTTTGTCATGAGATTCAGGGTTCCAGCACAGTAAGTAGAGTTAAACGGACGATTCCACTCAACTCCCCGACACGGCACCGCTCCTAGAAGACACCCAGGACTGATCTCTGTCCGTCTCTGTCCGTTTGGGGTGACGCTTGTGGACTCAGTCTCGTTTTACGCACCGCTTTATGTCCCATCAATCAGCGCACACTCCGATTTCTCTTCATAACGCAGAAATAACGACACTTATTGAATTCATTTGATCAAGACTAAAAGTTTTTTTTTTGCTCCATAACTCGCCTGTCTAAAAATAAACCTGGAGACGTCTGATCAAGTACTTACGATACTTATTGTTATTATTATAATTCGATTATTTTCATATTTTATTCTAGGCGGATTTTTCTCCTTTTGAGATTCAGACCCTTTCTTTTCGTTGTGTTTTGTCTTTTTTTTCTCATCTGCTCCGTCATTATTATGTAATGCAGCATGGCTGTGTTTATGGAAAGTGACAGGTTGTAGATCACAATGAGACGCATGCTGATAAATCATAAAGATCCGCTCAAAGAATCCACTTTATTCATCATCACATTGAGATATTGTGTGTTTTTCTTTATTCATATCATATCTGCGCCATTATGTCTTAATATTTTAAATTATTTAGTATCCCCCTTCCTATGTAACTCAGCTTTCAGCTCATTTATTATAAATTCATATCTATGTTGCTTTGTTTTGATGTATTTTCCAGATTTGTTATATTTTTGGTGATATTTATATTTCTGAGCTGCTTCTGTCCTGTGGGTTACACGGCTGGAATATTGAGCGTCTTAACGTATTTAGGATGTATCCGTCCTTTGTTTTGGACTTGGCAGCGGCCGCAGTAATGCTCACTCTCCTCTTATTAGATTGATTGCTTTCCCTTCATGCTCCCAGAGAGAAAAAGTCAGCGGAGTATTCGACCGGAAGTCGGGGTGCAGGAATGCATAAGGGGGTGGATGGATGGATGGATGGAGGGGTGCTGATGTTGACAGAGAGGAGGAGGAGGAGGAGGAGGAGGTGTGGAGAAGGTCAGGGAGACTGTTCCAGAACCTCTGTCAGGGTGGTGTTTTGCCCTCTGGACTTTGTGGCTCTCTGGGGGGTTTTCAGTGCTAATTGGAGAGCAGTTGGTTGGAGTTTGTGCAGTTTTTTTTTTTTTCCAGCGTGAGACATCGCACGAGCAATCGACTGGAATGAATGCGAAGAGCAGAGGAGGACGCAAAATATGCTGCAAACCTCCAATTTGGGTCTAAAAATGCAGTGGTTGGATTGTGTCCTCTAAAGGGTTTATCTCTTATCTTAACCTTATTGAAAAACACACATGGCTGCAGCTCATCGAGAATTTAATACGCCATTGATATTCTGACATTTAAAACGAATTTGAACAATTTCTCTTCATGTTGAATCCAAACATCAAACTTATGTCTAGACAGGAGAAAAGCCAGAGAGGATTCAATTTATCACATGAAGCAGAGACAGACGAGCCCATCCTGATGTTTATCAGAGGACATCACGCTGACACCGATCGACTGGTCGTCCATCCAAAGCGATACATATTTCCCATCTTCCCCTGCACTCCCAATACCTGATGAACTAAATCGGGTCGTTTGGAGTGCTGAGGTACTCGACAGCCAGGATTGGAGTCTTCGGTGGAAGATTGAGGGACTAATTGAAAGATGACACAGCTTTGAGAGTAGAATACATTTATTTAGTAGTCACATGTGCCTTCAATCGATTTAAAAAGAAACAAGAGTAGTCATATACCGAAGTTACACCACTTCCATTTTAAAGTGTTTCAATATTTTCCACATGATTTAACATCGGGCTGAAAGTTTCGGTCCAAATCTGTTAAAAATCTTTTAACTTCATCAAACATTAGAGCTTACAGTGAGCACACTTTTCTTAATTTCTATCTTTTTTTAATGCACTGTACATTACATCAGACATCAAAAGTTTGCATCTGTCTCACACTTTGAATTCAGAGTCTTCCTGTACCACTTTTGGCCACCCGTGGCGCTGTAGAGCAGCGTTTACATCAGTGGGGCCTTTGCTGTGCCTCCCTGCGTCCCAGAGCTCTTTGATCATTCTTTGCTCCTTGGGTGACCCAAAACTGGTTCCAGTCGGCTGTCTTTAAAGACGTCTCAGAGCTCTGAGGGGACGGGAGGCTTTGCTGGAGGGCTGATAAGCGAGGAGACATGAGAGTGTTCTGTTATCAGGAGGAGCCGGGGGACGCGGGGCTTGTTGGCAGATTGCACTAATGCGTGTCCACAAACGGGTGGCGGTAACGTGCTGTTCAAGGTAGCTGTGGGTGCTAAAACAGACAGGACAGACAGATGATGTCGTTTGTGAAGCTGTACTGATGGTATGATGACGTTTGTTGTTGCGATTTACTCACGGATTAGAACTCAGGCGTCCATATTTGGATTTTCACTGAACAGTAAACAAACTTTTAGGAGCACCAGAAAACATTGATACGGTTAAAGTAGTTGTTTAATCTTAATCCAGGTACCTGAACGCCTCTTCATTTGGATTATGGGCTGTATGTTTTTTAAAGACCCACCCAATCTAAATTATCAGTGTAAAGTGAAAGAATCTGAATTTAGTCAAAATACTCTTTTAAAAACTTTTCCACCCTGAAAAGAATAAAATCACAATTAAATTCAGAATATTTTTCGTCCACTCTTCACAAACTTTCGCCTTTGTTGCACGGACCTGTTTGAGTTTCTGCTGGCAGCCATATTGGTGCAACCTTTGGTGAGTGCAGTAATTGGTGGTGATGAACGAGGGGAGCAGAAAAGGTCGAGATGATTCCGGTCTCCGGCGTTGCATTAAGTCTTAGTCAGCTCTTTCCTTCCAAAGGCCACGGCACAGCCCGCAGGTTTTAGGCATAAAACTAATGGCGATCATTTTAAGGAAGTGACGCTCATTTTGTGCTGAAAAATCACTCGGCGAATAGTTTGGATGGGAACAGATGAGGCGGATGTTGTTCACGATGGTTCTGTGTTAACGGCGCGTTAGGTGTTCCGAGTCACCGAGTGGGAAAAATGAGGCGCTACCACTCGGAAAGGCCAAAACACGCAATCACTGTAACGCAGAGTCCTCAGTGTTAGATAAATTAAAAGTAATGTTGATGACCTGCAGGGACGACAGCTACGCTTTAAAAAGCAATTATAGCCCACACATACACACGGATACGGAGCCTTTACTACGTATCAGATATCTGATATCTGTCATCTGATATCTGGGATTCATCTCCCAGTCTGACCACAGCCACGTAAACACCCAATAAATATCAAAACTGTCGCTATTAGAGCAGATTCTACGTGACGCCTACTCACACCGATGGGACGAACAATCGGAAGAGAAACTCTACATATGCGTCGAGTGTTTTCTTAATTTAAAGGAGTAGTAAATCCATATTTGTCTGTCTAATTGTCTGCAGTTTTTGTATTCAACAAGCTTTCAAACACATGTGTAAAGTAGAGAAAAACAATGAAACGAAACAAGAACCGAGCCCCGAGGAAGAGGAAAGGGGCGGGGCATGTGGACGTGGCTGTGGGTTTGTTTGGGTTTAGCGCTAATTTTGTGATGCCCGGTCCATCGTTTCATGCTGTGTTTCTATTGGTTGGTTAGCAGACGGGTGTCGTAGCAGACATCACATTGTGAGACGGTCAGCGTCAATTTCTGACACTGTCAAAATTTGGTCCCAGACTCTCTTTAGTCACAAGACCAGGATGATGGCTGGAGTCGCTCTCACCGTGCGATGTAGGAGCACCGTTTTGGAGCCACGACCAAAAGATTTTGCCACGTTTAGTCATCTTCCTTTAGTCAGCCTTCAAACCTCGCTCTGGGTGATCACGCTCTGATTTTACTCACTAAGAGACTCCACTTCAGGCTGTGTATGTCTCAGTCACATTTCAGGAAATGTGGCCAAGCTGAAGTGGAAAACCGTACGAGTGCCAAGACGGAAATGGGAACAAATCGGAGCAAAAGCAGACTCGGAGACGGAGAGGTAAACGTTGGACGGATGGACAGGGCGCGTTTGATGTAGAACCCAGATAAAAGCTCAGAGGAATTGAACCAGCGGCTCTGTGTGGCTCATGAGTGTGCAAACTTTTTGAATGAGGAAAAAAAGTTGACTTTTGTGTGAAATATGATGAAGGATCTGGTGGTATAGAGGAGGTTTTATGTAGCTAAATGTCTTCCAGACTAAATAGCGAGGCCTGTCTCCTCGAACAGGTATGAAAACTCAGTATTCTGTCATGAAAAGTGGATCTCTTTGAGTTCTAAGTGCGGCACGTCAGTAGGCAGAGAGGCCGATTGGTGACTTTAATGAATTTATCCTTTACATTGTATCTATATTAGTATGGGTCACACATAACCGAGTTCAAGTTTCAGTTTGTTTACTGCTGTTCATAAAAGTGTTGACCATCCCAGCATTAGAACTCAGATCACCATCATCAGATGGGGCGGGCTAGCTACTGCTACATTCTTAGCTTCCCTGCCAGCTAAGCCCGGGGAATCCGCCGCGGCTAACAGCCGGTTAACAGCCGGTTGACATCGCCTTCGACTTTCTAACTCAACGAAGTTCAAGCAGCGGGAGCAGGAACAGGAACAAGAAGATGGAATCATACCGTACTTACTAGCGGATCTTAGCCATTAGAACTAACTGCTGAGGGGGGCGTTAGCCAAACAGCTATCTACAAGGAGGCGACAAGCTAGTCAGAAATCAGCGAGTTAAAGTGAGGGGCAGCCACACAAAACCAGGAGTTGTGGACAAATTATTCTGAAACCAAGCACAAAAAAAGACTCTCTCTCTCTCTCTCTCTCTTAGTGTTTGCTCCATCGGTTGCTGTTTTGACTGACACACTTCATGTGTTCACTCTTGTTACGAACTCTTCCCTTTGCACCGATAAGTTTGTTTTCTCCACGTACGGCACTGCAGCCGACCGGGGTTGATGATTTATGGGGTCCGGTCTTGGTTTTTTTATCAGGAATGAGATACTGCATCACTCAGTAAATGATGTCCAAAGCTGAAATGATGGACGTTTCTCCCCGACCACAGATAACGCGTTTACTTTATTACAGCTATTATTTTATAACGTCTGGCCCAGAAATCAATGGGAGGAACCCTGAGCGAAACAGAAGTTTGGTTTCTCTCCTGAGTTTAAACGCCTCATCAATGTTTTTCCTTCCTCCTTTCTTGTTTACTCTGACTTCATATTGTTCCACGCCAGAGGAGGCGAAGAGAGGATGGATCATTATCTGATCAAATTAGTAGCACGCAGCCTGCTGACACTCTGTTGACGGCTGATGGGCCACATTGTTTTGCATGTTTTAGCCCATTAACTACCAATTGCATGTGCTTTACATTATTTTTGCCCGTTTTCAAAAGCAC
>OMNV01013078.1:0-33281 GCA_900303265.1 Brotula barbata
TGCACGGCCTCAAAGTACATCAGGCCAGGATGAAATGGGAGGAGCGGAAGAGCAGCATGGTAACGCCCAAGTGGAGCCGAGTCCGGAACCAGAACTCCTACAGAGCCCCATCCCCCACATACCACAAACTCTAAGTCACTACAGACTCATTGAACCGAAGCGGAGCAGATGGACCCGTTATAATAATATATTATATATATATATATATAATCAGACTGACAACAAAATGGGCTGCACCATACCTGTGACCCGTTTCACCCTTACCGTGGACCTGATCCTCAAATCAGCAGAGATGGAGTCAGAAAACAGGCGTGGGCATCGTTCCAGACCAACGTCTCGTGAGCCTGTCCTCGCTTAGATCCTTCAAGGTTTAGTAGCTGATCAGCTGATTGGTTATTTAACGTTCTAATAATCTACTGGAGCCACTTAAGTCCAGTTTTAGAGCCTGGAACCGCACAGACTAAAGGGAACAAATGATCAGCTTCTTACAGCTGACTCAGGCTCCGCCCCCACTCTGTTCAAGACCATTGATTACAATACGTTACTCAGTTGCCTTGAAAATGAAGCGATCGATAAGTTCGTGCTCTCCTTGTTTACATCGTACCTGACAAACTGGTCCCATTTTCTCAGGCTGAATGTAGCCAGACGTGTATGGTTTGGTGTTCCACAGGGTTCTGTATGTGGCCCTATACTCTTTTCAATTTACACGCTTCCTCCTGATGACACCATTTGCGTTTTAACTATAGAATTCAATTCATATGAGGACAATACTGAGTGATCCGTCTCCATAAACCCTGACGATAACTCGAGGCCCTCCAGCCTGGAGTCCTCTCTCTGGGCCCTGAAAGGCTGCATAACAAAGAACTTTCTGCTTCTGAATGTTGCTAAAACTGAAATGCCAATCCTAGGCGCTAAGGAGCAAAGATTATCTGTCGATTACATTTCAATCATATTTTATAACGGTCCCATCAGATGTTCTACAGCTGGTAAAAATCAAGGGTATCATTTGCTGCATATCCGACTTCCAGTGGTCACCTTAATAATTTGTGTTTGGGTTTGTTTGTCTGCTGCCACAACACAACAAGAATTATTCCCTATTTTTACTAAATGTATCAACGTGTTAACATATTATTTCTTTTCCTTTTTTTCTGTTTTAGAACACAATTATATTCTTACAGGTTTGTCAAATGCAAACAGTTTTAAATTGTGATTAATCACAGGATGTGTAGTTCATTCCAATTGCAAAATTAACTGTATTTCTGCACAATTAATGAACTTTTTTTTCAAGATTAGATTAAAAACAGAAGTGGACAAAATATGCATTATTTGATTTTTTTTTTTTTTATTACCCTTTTTATTACTCTGATTACTTGGCACCATTACATGTACTCCATTACTCCTCCAGCCTGGTTATGGTAATAATTCCATAGTGATGATGTCGTAACAATTTACAAGATAGCAAATGTAGAGTGATGCCACAGTGACGTCACATTGTTAAGTGAAATCACTGATGTCACTCTGCGCGACGAACAATAATAACAACGAAAACAACAACGGCAACAATGGTAGGAATGAACTGCGAATGCTGCTCCACTGCATGAGTGAAAATACAAATGGCTTTCCATTCGCACACCCAGAGGGATTTCATCAGCCGACCCAGATCTGCCGAGAACCTCTCCAAGTACAGAGATTCTTCAGCCCAACAGTACGGTTGCTGTATTTAGCTCAGTGCTAACATTACCTCGTGTTAGCGTTCACGCGTGGTGGACTAACTTATTTGTTAAACAGCGTTAAGTTACTGATTCTGTCAAATTCAGGAGTAATAATGACGTTGTTTCCGCCTGCTTCTTACTCCGCCTGCAGGCCTACGGAGAGCACGGTACGCCACACGCACAATAAAACAGCTGTCGGTGTCATAGATGAAGCAAACGGCAACTTTACATATTTGAGTTTTTATTCAAAATGAGATAATCTGCGCAACAGATTAACCCAGAAAACGCAGGAAAGCAAAGACTCATGTTGAAGTATTTACACGGCCAAACCTTTAAATCCCCTATGAACGGTTCCCTAAGGGTCAAAGGTAACTTCCAATCCCACATGTTGATACAGGAGCGACCGTCTTTGCATTTGGATTGCAGTCCTTCAGTCTTTATAATCTAGTTTAATTCTGTTTTGTTTATTCGTTTATCTTCTTTGTTCTGGGTTTTGTTAGTTTTTTTTTTTTGGCCCGTTCTTTTGAGCTGCTGTGTCGTGCAAATTTCCCCGGTGTGGGGTCAATAAAGTTCATCTCATCTCATCTCATCTCATCTCATCTCACCTAAACAGAGATGCTGCCCACAAAAACATTATGTATGACCGGCGTGTCGTCAGGGGAAACACACACGCCCGGGTCATACGACTCGTAAGTACAAAGCAGCTGTTTGTCTTCTCTTTTACCGCCACGTCTTCATAAACATGTTGGCTAACGTCCACCTTTAACAGGCCAGCATGGCTGAAATCCAACGGCAGCAGGAGCTCAAAAGGAGAGCCATAGCCCATCAACAAGCCACGGAGCGGCTCAGGGCCCAGACTCCTGCCACAGCCCGGGGTCGAATACACACCGAAGTCCAAACAGGTACACGTCCGTCCATACACGTCCACCCTACACACACGCCAGACGGGTTTTCACCCAGGACGCTTCCCAGCTCGCGCTAACTCCTTGAAATGTCCCAGAGTGAAGAGTGTTTGAAAAACATTAAGCCTGAAATACTTAGGTAATGCAGGGCTTTTCAATTGGCGGCCCCCTGCCCCTGGTGGTCTGTGGCAGTATTACAGCTGGTGGTTTTATTTGTACAATTTTCAAAAAAAAATTTTTTTGAGAAAAATCGAATGGATCCACATACATTTTTTCACCTCGGTCCCCCTGTGGGAGAGGATTTATCTACACGCCACGGCTGGAGGGTGAGCACAGAGCCAGACTGGAGACACCACGGGCCAACGCTGCTGCCAAGAGTCAGCAATCTGTGTCCAACTTAACAGGGCCAGAAATCTCACTGATACCCCCCATCAGGAAGGGGGTCCACGCCTGAATTAACGACATCAGCGGCAAACAGAAGATAGGACAGACAGATTCACTCATTAGTGCTGCAAAACGAGACGTGTCTGTCCTCAGACCTACGACTAAGAAAATATACCCGACCTAAGAAAACACGGTGTTCAGTCAACAAATGTGGAGCTTGGACTTGTTGCCCGGGCTGGATGCTGGATCCAATCCTCGGTGGCCTTGCACGAACACAGAAAAAGCCAGAACCCCCGTGTCAGGCCGAGCCCTTGTTGCCCTGGACGTCCTGGATCCTGGGGTTTTCTCTGGACTCCGTTTGGCCTGTCGTACCGACGGGGATTATAATCTGTGGTGTAACATGCGGTGTATTCTCCCCCTTTACTCTTCTCACTCTCTGATCTCTGTTTTCAGAGCTTTACCTGGAAGAATTAAGTGAGATTATACAGACCAATAATATTGACTGCGAGACCGACGCTTTCATGGACAGACCGACAACTCCGCTCTTCATACCGGCCAAAAGAGGCTCAGACACGGCCACGCAGATCGAGGGCGGTGATGTATGTGCCACGCAGGACAGATACTCAGTCTCATCCCTCAGGCAGACGAGTCTGTGCTGAAAAGAGGGAGGAGTGGAAGGTTGAGGCCTTTTGTGTGTGTGTGTGTGCATGTGTGTGTACAGTTGTTTGACTTTGACAGGGAGGTGCTGCCGTATCTGGAGGTTCTGATAGGAAAGACACTGGAGCAGTCTCTCCTGGAGGTGATGGAGGAAGAGGAGATGGCCTTCCTGAGGTGCCAACAGAGGACCTTCCACGAGCTCCGAAACGCCGAGCTGGCCGAGTTGATGCGGCTGGAGGAGCAGGAGAGGCGGCGCGTTGTGGACAAAGTATGTTCAAAGACAGCGGGACGCGCGGCTGGGTGAACGTTGACGGGAGCGTGTTGGTGTTTGTTGATCCGACGTGTCCTCTGTGTTCAGGCCAACAGGTTCGCCCAGGAAAAAGAAGCCCTGCAGAGGGACAGAGAGCTCGTAGAGAAGATCACCGCCCAGGCCTTCGCCCGGCAGTACATCAGCGACTTCATGCACGCCGTCCTCACCGCGCTGTGGGTCGACGGGTACTTTTACGATCCCGTGAAAGCAGGTCGGTCGGCCCTCCTGCCGCGTCTCCTTCCGTTCTTCCTCTCCATCAAACCTGTCGTTTCCAATCGTAGATGCTACATTACTGCTGTACCTGTTCACCTTCTACGTGGTTCTGATTTGCAGATATTGAGACCAATTTCTGCCCGTGGTTGATGTCTGAGATTAACAACAATCTGGAGAGCAGATTCCTGATCACAGACCTGCTGGACTGTAAGGGAGTCAGAGCGTTCCTCGCTGGTTTGCGTGTTTAATGGGTTTCATTTTTCTCACCACATTCAGCTCATGCAGCTCGCCGCACGTGTCGTCGTCCTCCGCGTGGAGCAGGGCGACACGTGCGCCACGCGAGTACTGCGGAAGTCACAGACGCCGCTTTTTCATGTCTTCACCTCTATCTGTTCCAGTGTCCATCTACGATGTCACCGAGTGACAGCTGGAGATCTGCAGAGAGCCGAGAGACGAGCACATCCAGCCAAATCTGAAGCACAAGGACGTGTTTACGATTTACAGAGACCGTTTAATGACATTTAATACAAAATAAACCGTTTTCACGGACAAAACGTCCACGGATTGTTTCTCTGAAAACTCTTAACGTAGACATCTGACCGTGGATATAATTTGTTTTCAGCGCGAAGCCAGTGGTGGACAGGTGTGCCGTAAAATAAATAAAAAATACTTTGGGGATTCACACAATCACACACTTTCTTCTTTAAATTTACATTTCTGTATAAAAGATATAGAAGTTTAAAAAGAGCTTCTAAGTAGAACTACACAGAGGTAAAAGCCTTTAATGTAAGTTCAACTCTTATTTATCTCCATTAAATATGGACTCTGTGTCTTAGCCACATAAAACACCTTTTTTTAAAGCGATGCATCTATACATACAATTTCCACCAGGTAGAAAAAAAAAAGTTAAGTTTCATTAATTTGATCATCGCCTCTGGACCAAATATTTCGTTTGTTTAGCAGATTGCTTCATCATTTCCTGCCAGGTTGCTCTCTCTCTGTGGGCGGGTCTTTCGTTTGAACAGCGAGGTCATCAGCATTTTTTCTGATATGAGGAGGAAGTTTAAGGTCTACAATCTAGAGGTTCCACTTTCAGTTCAGAAGTTTTTTCCATACTTCCTCTTCCACGAGGCGTGGGTGTTGTTTGTTCTCTGGAGGTTTGAGTGTGTATTGATTTTCTCCCTCTGCCGGCTTCCTTTCCAAAACCAATTTGCTGAAATCCTAGCCTGCACCTGTCAATTGATGGGGAAGCTCAGCCGCCCGTCGTTTCCTCATCCATCCTGTCCTGTCACACTCAATCCTTCTCACCCTCTCACACTGTTCCATCATTCATTTCCATTCAGCGAACTGGAAAAGAGCAAACTGAGGACATCATGCAGAGACACACACTGAACTGTCTCATGTCCAAGAGACATCGTATGATTGTTTTTAGGATTTTTAGCATTTTAGGTTGTTCTTTATTTTCCACATAAAACATCTGTAAAAAATCAAAAAGTAGAACGTTGGCTCACCAACCTCCTGACTGAACGCAAACACATCCTTTTAGAGTAACAGCATGAAGAACGCGCGCACACACACACACACACACACACACACAATGACCGCATGGCAATCAAGTGTAGAATAAGTCCTTAGACTTTTTTTAATCTTTGTGTGGAAAACTTTTCTACAATCCATTTTCTCTGTTTTTTTGACACTTGTAAGTTTTGTATTTAATATTCTTCTCTAATTATCACACCGCCCACCAATGGATTTGTTAATTTGTCTTTTTATTACGCGCTCCAGTGAAGGAAGCTCACCGCGATAAATATTCATTTTGTCTAAACTAAATGAATCAAGACTTTTGTGGGAATAACAAAATAATGACAAAGTCAACGACTCAGCGCTTTGACTGCAGTAAGCAGTACACGTTTGTTTTTATTGTCCATTTTTAGGTGATGACTTAAAGCAATACTTTCTCTCCTCACGTACGACACAAACAAACAAACAAACAAACAAAAATAACCAGAGACTTACTGAGGTCGTTGCGTGGCCGCGCGTGGAAAACTCACACGGGGATCTGATCGCTTCACTGACGTCATCACGTCGCTTGGAAGCAGTTTTGTTATGTGTTAGATCCCCGACCTTCATCCTCCTCTCCGTTCAAAGAGCTTCGGCTCTAAGATGTTTGACCGTATGTACATCCAGCCCTCAAATACCCCAAACCAGAAAAATAACAACGTAAAGAGGAGTCTGCCCTCAGGGTTTTCAATCTAAAGAGTTCTGTGTGGAAACTGCTATACATTTTTTTTTTTTTTTACCAGGGACAAAATAACTCCTCCTCCTCCTCCTCCTCTTCCTCCTCCTCTCTATGATGTGGCTTCATATTTCTTAGATTCCACAGTCAGTTGTCTTATATATAAAACATAGTTTTGGTGTGTTATTTAACTACATGAAAACATTAGAAAAAATTACAACAAAAATCCAAGAAAATCCCCCCGTAACCCCTCAACAGTCCAAAGAGCAACACATCCAGTGCACAGAGGTTGGAGGGAGGCGACCCGTCCCTCGTCTCCTCTGTTTGAGTGGGGAACATGGAGGTTTGGGTGACGGAGATCTGCAGGGAGCGGGGAGAGTTGACGGGCTGAAGAACGCGTTTGTGGGATCACCTGAGACGGGACGCCGAGGCTCAGAACCTGAGGTGAGATTTGTGTTTCACCATGTATCTGGAACGGAGGGAAGGACGCGTGAGAAACAGGCTGACAAACGGGTTTCAGACAGACACATCGTGCACACAAACGAACGGTCATAAACACCTGTCGAGGGTTTCCCAGAAGCGCAGGAAGACGGGTCGGTCCAGGTGGCGCCTGTGGCGACTCAGCTCCAGGACGGTCACGTCCCACTTCTGCACGTTGACGTCCGTCTTTGCTTCGTCGTACTTCAAATGAAAAGCTCTAACTGGACAGGAAACACACAGAGTCCTGATCAGTTCAAGGGAGAGAGCAGAAGGACCCGGCCGCTTCCTGATACAGGTTCTTCTGGACCCCGCAGCAGGACTGGACTGAACCATGCAGCAGGACTGAACCATGCAGCAGGACTGGACTGGACCATGCAGCAGGGCAGAACTGGACCATGCAGCAGGACTGAACCATGCAGCAGGACTGGACTGGACCATGCAGCAGGACTGGACTGAACCATGCAGCAGGACTGGACTGAACCATGCAGCAGGGCAGAACTGGACCATGCAGCAGGACTGGACCATGCAGCAGGACTGGACTATGCAGCAGGACTGAACTGAACCATGCAGCAGGACTGAACTGAACCATGCAGCAGGACTGGACTGAACCATGCAGCAGGACTGAACTGAACCATGCAGCAGGACTGAACCATGCAGCAGGACTGAACCATTATTTGACTTGTTCTTTGCATGTCTTTTTCTTTTGATGATACTGCAAACAATGAAAACTGCTCGTCAAACTCCAACGCAAATTGCAATTTTTGTGGTTCAACACGTCACTTACTTTTGGCAAAAATGTCAACGGGAGATCCGTCGGGCAGCAGCCACGGCCAGCCCTTAAACTGCCAGGCGGGACCTTGAACGAAAACGGCAACCACTCGATCCCTGTAAGACACGGCAACCATGAGACGCCTCCACGGTCCAGCATGCTGAGATTCTCTTCTGAAGTCTGCTGGTTGACATTTACATTAGTCCAGTGAGAATCCACGGGCTTACCAGTCCTGCGGGGCCAGTTTCAGCGGCTGGTCGATGACGCGGTACGGCACCGTGACGCTGAGTGTGGTGCCACCGGGCTGGATCTGGTCTTTGCGTCTCTGAAGCAGCACCTCGTTGTCCCGTGGGATGCCCTGTTTCTTCTTCTCTTCTGATGTGACAAACCTGAGCAGGGATTTGGTAACAGCCTGTCACCTTTTGGTTACATTGAATCAGGTCTGATGAGGTCACAGCATTGACGGGAACAGATGACCTCATGTCCTGATGTACGGGAAACGTGTGTGCGTGTGTACTTGTTGTCTCCCACTCCCACTGTGCTAACCTGTCACAGAGGTTCGTGAGTGTTCCTTTAGACAGATCATATAAAAAAACACATCTGCACACGTACTTCAGATCCTGTAAAAGGTCCTTAGCGTTGAGCATCGTGATAAGCGAGGTGGTGGCAGCTGGGATTATGATTATGGGTGTCCGGGAACCTGTCGACAACAACCAGAAAACGTCAGATTGATGAGCTGTCGGCCAAATCAAACAACAACACGTGGAACAACACTGAAAGGTTTCCAAGTCAAACTGATGTACCTTTCTTCTGGTTTGGTGGGGGTCTGGCTTGTGAAACTGGAGGAAGAGAAGGACGCATTCGTGAATAACTGAAAACTACTGTTTACTTTTCGTAGCACTTCACACTGTTTTACATCGACCACATGGACCGTAAACCTGAAAGTATGAATGGAAGGACAACAAGCCAAACTTTCAAAAACACGTCGAGTCATTTTCTCGTGGCGAGACGCCGTTTTTGTGTTTGTACGCGGCTGTAACCTTCCCGTGCTCCGATCCTGAGGGGTGAGCGCTCACATTGTTGTTTTCTTCACGCTATCTTTTATTTTCTGCCACAACTTAATTCACTCCATTGATTTCTGCCTCGGTCAGGCGGGTCATCAATCAGCAAACAGACCGTGCTTTAAGAGCGCGCGCGCGCGCGCGCGCGCGTGTGTGTGTGTGTGTGTGTGCACGTATACACTAAAAAAGTAGGAGGAGAATCGGTCTGTTCAGTCCTCCGTGTGATTCAATTCCAAAACAACAGCGCCTTTCACAAACTGAGCTTCAGTCAGAAATCCTGCTGAAAATATTTTAGATTTGAGCCACGGGCAAATGTGTCACATGTGGCCAAAGGTAAAGTCACAGAAAAGGTTCTGAGGGGCCAGAGAACTTCCATTAAACACGTATGCATGCGTTTCCTGATGTGGGGTGCATCCTGAATATCAGAATTTTGAGCAGGTACCAGTAGGGACAGCTTAGATCAACAGTCTTAGCCGGGACTTCATAGCCTACATTGTGCTAACTCAGTTTAGTTACACAACGAGTGTGTGACAGAACGATCCCTGCACAGAGGACAAAGCTCACACTGAGGAAACAGCAAACACCCTGACATGAAGGTTGATGTATCAGATTCAGGTCTGATGGTTTCCTGTGGTACTGACCTGGGCGAGGGACCGGCTGCAGTGCTGGAGTCTGGGCCTTCCGGGCAGATGCTCCTTCCTGGGAAACACACACACACAGACAGACAGGCAAACAGACAGACAGACAGACAGACAGACAGACAGACAGACAGACAGACAGACAGACAGACATCATCATAAAGATGAAAATACCACACAGTACTGAGCCTAGTACTAACACCTATGTAAAAAAACGATGTTAAATACTGTGTAAAATACTGTACTTAAGTAATGGGATTTCTAAGATTAAAATTAGTTAAAAAGCAGATAAATTAAAAGTAAATAAAATTAAAAAAAGATACAAATCTAAGCCTGAAAACCATCCATGAAGCATTCCTGTGGTGTCTTTCTATTTTATTTATTTGAACCTTTGGCGACTTTTAATCCAAAACTTGTGGTCAAATCTATTTTTGCTATGTTGTGTGCGTCCATGGTAATCTAGGTCTAAGAACGCTTGATCTTTAAGTCGTTTTCACACCCATTTGTCCCATTAAAGACATTTTGGGGAGGTGGTCATATCACATCTATTGGAGGACCAGCTTGGGGGTTTTTTTGCCTGGATTTCTTCACTGGTTTTTAAAAATAAGACACAAATAAGACCTCCCACCCTCACCCATCTCACAAAGCTAAGTGACAAACCATGACCTCCGTCGTGGCGGTAGGTACCTTCTACTTTGGCCTTACCGTCACAGACTTCAGGGTCATGCCGTGGTAGGTACCCATGGTATCAATCTTGAAACCCTCGGTTTCTACGAAAACAACACATGAGGACATTTAGAATATTTGCAAAGTAAAATGTTTATCCTAATACTGGGTGTAATAAACTAAATCCAACAAAGCCTTCCATGTCACACACGTCCCTGTGTAAATATATATCATATGTTGATACACACACACCTGTTAATTCTTATTTAATCCTTGGCAGCATGAATTATTTTCTTTATCAGATAATGACACTTCCCCATTATATTTAAAAAAAAATAGATCTTGTGACATCAAATGTAAGTTTAAATATTGCACTTGAAGTTGAAATGTAATTATGCCTGAACACATCCGCCCTGATCCGCCCTGATCCGCCCTGATCCGCCGAGCGAACGTTTCTGGGTTTGCTGACATTTGAATCGAGTCTAATCTAAGTCCCGGGAACTTCATTCAAGTGTTCTTTCACCGTGACCGCTGATCCTTACTCTCTACAGTCTCAGTGGCTCCAGATGGAGACAAAAGACAAAAGACTCACCTTCTTTTCCTTTGAATCGCTCCTGATCGTATCTGTTGTAGGCAGCTGGGACTGGCTGCTTGTTCCTTAGGGATGGATCCTGGGGATGACACCAAGTGAAGGTAGTTACATTAAAATTTACGTCCGCAAATCCACTTTTCCTTTCCAGTTTGTCAGTTATGTACTTCCCAATGCTTTGAGAAGTTAAGTAATGGCTGACCTTCCACAGACTGCCCCACACTTAATTTCAAGCTCGATTTATTTGACAAATGGCACGTGTGAGGCACCCGGCCAGTCTATGATTTGTGTGAGGCCAGCACTCAAATGGAGTTTTTCCAAGGCTATCGATCAATTCTTCCGAACGCGGCGCTGTAAATTCTCTTTGCAGCACCCTCCAAAAGCTCGTGCGTCAGGCCTGAGCTGGCAACAGTTTAGGAGCTCTGGGTTGGTCGTACTGGATGTACAATATGTTCCCTCTAAACAGAGGTAAATGAGAGACTAAAAGTGACAGGAAGTGACTGTATGGCACGGGCCCTAAACCTGAGGCCTATCAAAAATAGTATATATATGAGGCGTAGGTGTCCTTACCACCTGGGTGGTGTTCTGTGCCGGTCTCTGCTCTGGTGCTCGTCCTTCCTCTCGGGCTTTCACTGACTGCAGAATGGCAAAGATGTTCTTGGAGAAGTTCTGCAAAAGAGCAAAACACTTCAGAATATCAGAGATTCTAACTAAACATAAAAAGATAAATAGACTTTTTCAACATTTGGTGAACTAAAAAGAGTCAGTAAGTAACGTTGAATATAACAAGGGACACCATCTACAGGAATCACCACGTGATGTCAAGTAGTCCAATACTGCCATCTAGAGGCCTTTTATAGTACCTACAGAATGTGACTTGGAAGTACTGTCAGGAATGCAATTTTTAGACTAAAATAATCAATCTAAGATACACGTCAAGTCTTCAATATATGACATCTTGGACCTTGGTCAAGAGACCAAGCGAACAAAGTCTTTTCTAGCAGTTTCTTGGTTGCAATGCCAAATATCATGGATGGATTTTCCTAAATAAGGGCACATGCAAAACTTCAAAACCACAGGGAAGAAAGTTTGTCCCAAATCCAAACGTTATGTTCCACTATTTTATCATTTAACTGTTGCATTTTAACTATCCAGGTGTTTTTACTTCACGCTTACTTCAAAATTCTTTTCAGCATAAATAATCAGTCTCAGTTCAAATCTATTCACTTTCAAGCTTGCACACACCTGCAGTTAATATTGCAGGAAAATCCCCAAATGCTTCCATACCACGCTGACATAAGATTCTGACTGTTTCAGATTATACCGTTGACTCCAAGAATTGTGCTATGTTTGCATCACTGTCATCACCAACCTTTCCAGTACTCTGGAGGATGGTTGTTCTGGTCCTCCAGACCCTCTCTCTGCTGACAATATCTCTGGTAACGTCCACCTCAGCATCCACAAAGCTCCTCTGCTTCAGAGTGATGTCATCATCCAGATCAGTCTTGATGGTTGAACGTTTCTTGGCCATAATTTTGGCTTTGATGGCTGCAATCTTCTCCACAGACATGGCCTCAGACAGTGATCTGACCACGGGAGTTGAAATTTGATTATTTACACGGATCACGTTAAAGGGAACGGCTGTTTGGTGTCTTTAATGAAAATGAAAGCTTCTTTTATCTTGGAAATGTAATTCATCTGTCAAGAAAGTTTGCTCTATGTAACCCCGGCTGGAGCAAAGCCATCATACCTGATCTGGTCAGTCTGCACGATGCCCTCTTTGTGGCCCTCCAGACGGGCAGCCAGACGCTCCTTGTCCAGACGTACGCGTTCCTCATCCTAGAATGAAAACAGAGCTCAGGTTATGACACAAATTAAAGGAGAAAATGTGGATGTACCACTGATTTACCAAACTGCAATGATGACTTTAAAGAATTAAAAACCTATTTTCTATTTGAATTCATGAAACCATAAAGACATCGGATGTGCATGGGAGCGACTGCTTGCTGAGTACAAAAGTCATTTGAGATTGTTACCTCAGCCCTTGGTTTTTTGGCTTCAGATGAGATCTCATCAGCTGCTCTTTTGACTGGAGACCAGAACAAACAGGGGTGTTATTTTAATGTGCAAGGGAATGTGAGCAAGTAAAGCTTTGTTGAATATAATAACTATATGTTATGTAACAATTAGACCAAAATGAAAGGTGCAAATCACTCTTGCGACCTTGTGTGTCAGATTTAGCTCGAACTTACGTTGTGTTGGTCTTTGCAAGCCTATTTCTATAGGTGCACTTCTGTCAATACTTGTGGATGTAGCTGTGAATGAAGAAAAATTAGAAACGGCATTAGTACAACACTCATTAGACCAATTGTGCTTTTAAAAATCCTAGTCTGGTTTCAGAAACCAGAATTCACTCTCATCCTCACAGGTAGACGTACAACAACGAACACCAGGAACACAGAGGACAACTCGATTATCACTACCAGTGTTAAGACAGAAAATTCAGCAGATAGTTGAACATTAAAAAATCTGCAGGCAATGTCCATAAACAGGAGACTGAGCGAGAGACATCGTCTCACTCTCAGCACAAATGAAGATAACATTTTTGTCATGCAGGTTATGAACAAACAGGAAAACTCCAGATTCTAAATTTGATCAAATCAGGGTCAGAGTCAGAACTGCAAATATACTTAACAAAAGATATCGAATAAAAGCCATTGGAAAACTAACAATAATGTAAATGCACTGCAGAAGGACTCTTTCTTTAAAAAAAAAGACAGAAAAAAGAGGTACAAATCACTTTAGTGTTCTCAAGTAGTACTTACAACTCTCGCCATTGAGATACGACAACAAGCCCTTTCGATCGGGTCTTCTGACAACTGGGATGTTCTCTGTCTACGAATAACATACAGGCATGCACATTTCAAAGATGGCAATAACCACACCAAAAGGAATCAGGTGGACATTGGCAACTGGACTAAAAACCATATCGAGTAAGCGGTGAGGTAATTCCCTGGTGTTGAAACCGTGATTTGCTGCAAACGACGGCACTTACTGCAGCTCTCCGCACATAAGATGGATGAGGCAGATGCACATTGTTGAGCAGGAACAAGATGGAGTCAAGGGTGTAGTACTCTTTGGGCTGCCCTTCTTTGCCCGTGCTGAGTAGAAACAAACAAAAACAATTAGTGACAGGAACTTTTCACTGGATATTCACCTACTGAATGAAAACCACACCTGAATGAGAATACACTGCATTTAAATAGCGCTTTACAATGTTTGCCTCACATTGACCCATTCACACAGACAGGCAAGGTAACCATGGGGGGGGGTTGAACAGGCAACCCTTCAATCTAGGTGATCACCTTACCACCTAAGCCGTATGGTGAACAATGAGAGGAAAACCACTTTGATCAGAGCTAAAAGAAGTGGTTCACCAGGGAGTGCCTGGCTCGCATCATTACCACACTTGACGTATTGTGAAGATAATAAAAATTAGACATCTGCAGATTTACACAAATTCAAATTGAAGGTGTAACTTCCTTGAGGCGCTCTGGGGTAATTACAGTAATCCTAAAACCGCCCTGAGGGAGCGTCTGATAAAGTCAGCTTGGTTTCGTCTGAGGAGATTGAACATGTGCTGTGCAGTGTAACACAAAACAAAATATGAGGGCGTGTGAGCCAAACATATGGCGTTAAAGTTGCTTGCCGGAGCCTCTGATCAATGTTGGCGAGTTTTCATCAAATCCCTGTTGCAATAATTTACATATTTCCAAGATGTTATTTGTATATTCAAGCTTTATGCTGAACTAGTATCATTACAGCTTGGTCCATGTTTTAACGGTGACAAAGGCCATTCCACCAACATACAAACAATGACAACATAAGTGCCGTCCAGAGTTCCTGCTGTGTGAAAATCAGCTGTGGATTCACATATTCGACACACACATTTGGGTGTAATATGCAGGTGTTGACAAACTTTTGATCATGTTGTGTATGTGTAAACAGAACATATAGGTCAACACAAATACTGCCTGACTGATATACTAGTAGAATGTCCAGCTTAAGTTGTTGTTTTTTTAGGATGGTCTGAAGGGATAAATCCGGTTGAACGTGGTTTACAGTAAACTCAGTTAAAGCCATAGTTGCCTTGCATACGTTACAACTGAGCTCAAATTTAGCAGTTCGTCCTTTATTTCCACTACATTATTCCGACGCCTGATCGATTCCTTATGTAACAGGTTAACAACTTTTTAATCGAGCCTCGTACATGAACCAAACTTCATTTCTGCCTCCACTGGTCCACACACTGCTACGATCGGAGAGCCTGTCAACACAAGTCTGTCCTCTGACCGGACAAGTTAACGCTCCGCCGCTACTTCGTTAGCATAACATCACTACTGCAAGTTACTGTACGCATCTCCCAGAAATACCCGAAGTTAAAGAAACATATTTGACCTGTAGCAAACCAGCAGGAGAGTCGTGTGCGTGTAGAGTTCAACGCTTAAATAATCCGAGCGATTAAAGTTAACACAACAACAATACGGAGCGCCGTTAGCATTTTAGCATCGGGCAGCTAACCAGCCGTCCGCAGCACAAGGCACAGATCGGGTTCAGCTGTGGGCCTTTTGGATTATTTTCCACCGTTTTCACGCTGACATACCCCCAGATAATATGGTTGGTCTTAACATTCTTCGGCCAGGAGAACTCTCCGAATATAACTTCATCTCCTTTCGCGACGATTTCCTTTTTTTGGATGTTATACTGACGAAGAACACTCAACACATCCGCCATCTTCACTTGTCTTGATGTAGTGTGTTTGTAAGGCCCCCACTTATCAACATCGTGCGGCCTCGCAGGATGCCTGATCGGAACAGAACAACTATAATCCTCAATGACGCCATAATGACGGAGGGGCTGAAACGGCCGCCATGACGGATTACCAACACTGGATCGTCGAACGCTTGTATTGGTTTATCCTTTCAGATTTGATGTTTTAATCAAGTTTTTAGTCATCTATGACATAAAAAAGTGGAGAATTCTAGAACCGTCCATTGAGCTTTGAGCCTTTATTAATGGCCTTGTGTTTTTTCACCTTGCAACTCTTGTTAAACTTCTGTTGTCCCACAAAAAGGTCATTTAAACACACTGTGATCAAAAAATAAGTTTTCAGACCACCTGTAGGTAGGACCCATTTAGGCCTACTACAGGCTGGAGATGACACAACATGACAGGGCCCATCGCATGGTGGCATTTGAAGCACTATATTTTGGTAAAATGTATTAAATTTTGTCAAAAGTGCATATCCGTTTTTGATATCCCATGTTTGAAAATTCTTTTAACAACAAATCTCGAGACAAAGAGAAAAAAATAATTTGACAGCTTCCAATATTTAGTGTCCCATCAAATTACAGCTGTTAATGAACATGTGTATGTACAATAAATTAATTTAGTTGTAAGCCTTTGTATCATATAACTGAAATTATTCATATTGAATAGTACAAATTCCTCTTACACAACAATGCCTTGCTCAAGGACACCTTTGTCACAGTGACTTAGCTGCTATGCATCTAGCAGTGAAACAGATGTGTGCTACATACTGTGCATGATATACAAGTAATTCCAAAAAGTCATCAATCAAAGAGCAGCAAAGTGTTTATTAGGGGGTTTATGTGCCACTACAGTCAAGTACTGTACATGTTAAGCAAAACAGATACAAGAGACAATATGGTGAAATCAAGTTGACCATAATGGTGAAATGTTTCTGAACTCCTAACAACCCTCTTCTTGCATCAGTCTTGCAGCCTGTTGCATCAAAGACTGCCATATAGCAACTACTTTAGCAATGTACTATTGACATTTAATCATGAGAGGCATGACACAATATCAGCACATGTGGATTTTCGAAAATCTTTCACAGTAAAATTCAGTTATTTCTTTCTTTGTAGTGGGTGATTTACACCAGAATGACACGTTCAGTAAATGGTCTCAGTCATTATCACGGCAAGTCCTACTAAATATGACAGGCACCACTGTAACTGTATGCTTGTGTTCCCCTAAACCCAAATGGTTCCCAAGATTAAACATGGTAGTAGTGTTTTATTCAGTACTGTATATGAGGATACGTAAAGCACTGTACTTCAAAACTCTAAAGTGTCACACGTGTTTACAAAAGGTACATTCAATGTAAAATATTCTGGGAGGGTAGCAATTATCTGTTCTGTTATCATTCTTCCATTGCTGTAAAACGAAACAGAAACATCACTGTCCGAGCAGATTCATTCATGGCAAACGTTAGCTTTGTTTTTTTTGACCTTTCTCAACATGATACGGTAACACAAATTCCACAATTGCGATGCATAGAATTGAGACTAAATAATGAGAATGCATCCATCCCTCCAACTTACAGCATACTGACAGTCCCAAACATTGGCAACAATAAGGAAAATCCCAATAAATCATCAAACACCATCACATTAATAGCACCAAGGGTTGTTTTTTTGTTTAAAATATCAATTTGACAAGAGAAGGACAGACAGCTGAAATTTAACAAAAAAATACAATATTTCCTTTTGGGAAAATAGATACTGCTACAGCTGTGCAGCTAAAGTCATTGGTCATTTCTACATGCATACAGTATTGCTGTTGTCTGTGTGTAAACATCGTTCAAATAGTCTTTCTGACCAATTGAGTCAGGATTTTTACAGTATAATCCAGTTACAACAACCAACATTGAGGTATTCCAATGACCCTTGGTGCTTTGTTTGGACTCCTCTGCTTTCTGTCAGTTCCCTGTTAATCATTTATAACAATGCTACATATAACAGAGGGACAATGTTTAAAAGACCTCTAAACGTTGCATCAAACATGCTACATCAGACCATAGATACACATTAGAAACTAAAGGTAACCCTCTTAAAATAAATCTGAAGTTGCTCTAACATTATATAAGTCTCACTCTACGTTCTTCTTTGAGCCACACGATTTCTTCTACCAACATTTTACAAGAAATGAGTCAATTTCTCATTGAATTGGTCGTCTACTTCTTCATCTTTCACCAAGAATTCCCAATCACAGCACATTATGTGCCGTTTGCACTTCATCGTCAATTCCTATTCAGAAAAAAATATGTACACAACATTTTCAGTGTGTTGTCCAGCCCGCTGGACACTTTGTCAATTAGCTTGTAAGCGACATAATACAAAAACAGTATTGTAAATGTCAACATCATTTGGATTAGTGCTGTTTTAGGGCACTCTACATGCTAAGTGAGCCCCGTTGGTTCACTTTGTATCTTCTTTTTATCCTCTAATGAAGGTTTTGATGCATTATCAGATCAAACCCTGGGCAAGGTTACGAATGACGCTCATGGCTCCAAGGTCAAAGCCACAGATGCTGAGTAATCCCCTGTCTTCCGTGTCTGCGATGGCATGTCCAATGGAAGTCAGCCCACACGTCACCAACTTAGAATCAACTCCTGATTTCTATAGTGGGGAAAAAAAGGACACACAAAATTCACTTAGTTTTGCTGTTTTTACAATAGCATGAGTGTGTGTGTATATGTTTATGTCCGGATTTCCTGGTATATTTGGCGTTTTTGACATGAGAAAAATACACACATTAGAACATCCTACAGACTACACCCACTACTGACTGGTAGGCAAGTGTCCTTTAAAAGTGTACTGAGTTCAGTCAAATCAGCCTCCTCCCTAAGCTTACATGAATAAACAAATGTACCTGTCTGTGCTTCTTTAGAGCCCCCACTGGGCTGGCAGCAAACGTCCACAAAGGGTTGTTGGTCAAAACTATGAACACATCCACAGCTTTGTCATTCTCTGTGGCCCACGTGATCGGAAGGGTGCAGTCTGTGGTCCCACTCGGGATCTGGAACATATGGCTGACGTGTCAGAAACACGGCTATTGTTTTGTCAGTGACCTTTTTTTTGTGAGCCGCTTCCTACCTGTCGCCATTGCATAACTCACCTTAACAAGTTCAACTGTTGCTTGTGCGAGAGTCATGTCACCAGAGATGGAGCACGGGACCACAGCATCTTCAGAGTAGGCCAGAACCTGAGTGTCAGCTTCTGTCCTGGCAAAAATCTGTGCCAGACACAAACACTGACTGAAGCACGTTATAATGATTCCAATAAGTCATCTCTCACACACACACACACACACACACTCGCTCCCATACTCCCTTCCAACCCCTTTAGTTGCTATGCGAACTGTTCTGTCAACCATTATTCTGATGGCATGTCTCTGCTAAAAATTCTTGGAGCAACAACAGAAGGAATCACATTGGAATCCCCAGCATGTCAACAAACTCAATCCGTGACCCGACACTCTCCAAAAATGGCACGGCGGTATTGAGTCTTTACCGATGCAGCTGTTCCAACTCACACTATGTGGTTAATTAGTTTGAGTATCGCCTTACCATGGTAATGGCTGCAGCGACAACAGCGGTGGTGATAGATGTCCCCGGGACAACACTGCTCAGTGATGTGCTGACATCCACGGCCACGACAAACCGTTTACCCACAGGCTCCACATTCTGTGGGCAAAATCACAACACCATGAGAGATATTTGAGCTACGTAATGTGCGTAGCAACAACTGTCCTTGACTGTGAGTCAGAAGATGTGAAAATCAAGATGCCTACCAAAAAACTCTTGTAAAAGGCAGAATCCAAAGCTTTGAGGATGCTGCTCTCTGGGTTCCATTTTATTTTACCTTGATAGCCTTGGCCTCTTTTGTAATTTTCAGTAGCCAGGAATATGCTGAAAGGGTGGATGTTTGCCTGGCGATTAAAAAAAAAAACAAGACATCAAATACAAAAATACTAGTTCAACTTTAATGACTAATAGATAATGGTGTCTCTGGGACCTACCTGCTTTAGTGCTCTTTCGCTCTGAATTCTTTCACATGTAGCTGCTGTTTCAGAGCTTCCTGGTTCAAGAACTTTGTCTGCTGTCATCTTACCCAACATCTTTAACATTGTTTGAAGAGGCATTTCCTTCAATAAAGCTCTCTTTACCTGCAGACAACAAATTCACCATCACATCAGAATCTTTTTTACTTTTGGGGAAGCACGACAATTAGATACACGCCGCATCTCATCATTCAATTGTGAGATGTTGTATGTCTCTAATGTAGCTCAGAAATCTCAACTGGCAACGTGCAGAAATTCACAACATACACAGAACTAAAAGACAGGAAATGAGAAATAAGAACCCATTTTACCTGTTTGGATTTGAGATGATCGGTCAGCAGCTGCTCCCTCTCAAGTTTGTGTTCCTCTATTAAATTGATGACCTCTGTTTCATCACAACTGTGCTTCACTTTCTCCACCACTTCAAGATATGAAAGCACTCTGATGACCTCCTCAGAGTTCTCTTTGTTGGCATAAGAAACCTGGACATCTTTCCATCCTTTTGTTAGATATTTACTGATCAAGGCGATAGCTGAGAACACAAATGTATGGTCATGACAATCTTAGTCTTCTTTTATTAACACATTGTATCTTACTTTGTCAGATTATCATTATTATTATTATCACAAAATGCCACAAAGAATTCTTAAACTGCAGTATGCTTGTGATTAGTTTTAACTGGCTCCTCACTGTGGCAATATTTATAGTTTACTGGTACAATGTGTATATTTTGATCTTATGTTAGCTCACCCTCATGTGCCGGTTTGGTATGAGAGAGCCTGAGCAGATCCTGATGTGACCAACCCTCTCTCTGCTTACATTTGGTCACAGCCTCAGCCAGGCTCATGGCATCCTGCTCATTGTACCAGTCAGACACAGCTTTCCTCAGAGCACGTCCCCAAATCCCACACTTCATGCCTTCTTTCAATTCTTTCTTGTACTGAATGAAGGCAAAAAGATGGGCAGGGACTCGACAAACGTCCTTCAGGGCTTTGAAAGCTGCCTGTCGGGTCTTCAGCTCGCTGTGTTGGGAGCACAAAGCCAAGGCAAAAAGTGAAGGGTTGAGTCTAGCAACTCGCCCATCCAGGGAAAACCTCTTTATCTCCTCCACCACCTCTCCACCTCGGCCCTCCTGGAGCAGGGAGAGCAGGGCTCCGGTGCTCTCCGTGCCGATCCGAGACTCCTCTCTGGCTGTGTATGTACTTCCCTCGGAGCCATAGCAGAGGAAACGGCACAGTCTGGCTTTGTCGTTCACCTCCCACGTACAGTCACCACCAGTTGAGTTCACAGTGCAGTTGTCCAATATTGTAGTGCTTCCTGATGGCTCCATTGTAACACTAACGAACGACTGGAAGAGTGAGTTGACAGAACATTGAGCTTATTTACCCATTGTTGTTATATTTACATATGTGTATTCTACCTTTACAAAACTTAGTACTATCACCGGTCGGCGTAATGTAAAACTCACATAGGTTAATTTCTCGTTGGTGTTAGTGGAGGTCTTAAGAGACTGAATCAAGCAGAATAGCTACGTGCAACATTACAAAGTATTAACTATATACAACAATAACACTGAGTCATGAGGCTCAGCAGACATCCAGCCTCTGTTGGCTCCAATGAACACACAAGATAATATGGACTTCACTGGCAACATTACCTACTTATTAATTGTCTCAGTGCTCTGACAGAAATAGCTTAAAGCTGATTACAGCACATGATGATGCACACAAGACAGATAAAAACTACGCTAATCTAGTTGGTGTTCAGATTACCCAGTTACCATGTCAACTGGTGACTTCAGTCTAAATGCATCATTTGAATCAGTACTTTCTGCTTCTAATTAGCAATTTTGTTGTGTTTTGGCTGTCAAGTTTTAATGTCTATTTTGTTTGTGCCTTCATTGAACGGTTTCTTGATTATGCCATACTTGTTAAAGATAATTATCATTTAAAAAAAGTTGAAAATAGTTTGAAGAGACCTGTAACTTTGTTATCTGTTTTTGGGTTTTTTTTGTGAGAACAAAACACAAGTCAATCATTCAACAAATAAACGTTCTCCTCCCGAATAAAACAAACTGTCACTACAGCAACCAACTCAACCCATTCAGGCTCAAGTCACCAGCTGACATGGACAGTCGTTTATACACAAACCAATGGACTGCAGATTTAGCCTTTAATTCGACATTAGCTGCAGCGAAATTGACCACAATGACGAAAATAACCTTACATAAGCTACAGTTACTAGCTCCGGGTTGCTAGTTTGAACTAGAAAAGCAAGACAACAAGACAATAAAACTGCTAAATGTGTTAGTATAACATGCCTAAATGGCTTAGATGTGCGATTGCTAATTTAGTTTTAGTCATATTAAGCAGCGAAGCAATTGTCTGCCTTGAAATTCGACTTATACACAACTTTACAAGTGTAGCTACATAACAACGTTAGCCGGCATCAATCTAACGTTGAGTTTCCCTGCTAGCTCACGTAGCTATGCTAACCTAAGCATCATGTAGCTTCACTGTGCTTGACGTCTCTGTCGTGCACCGTGTCACGGCCCTATCAAGACATGACGTCACAAAACACATCATTTCCTTTAACTTACCGAAAATATGATCGGTGGACACTTTTAAATGGAGCGAGAGGCCTCCACTTTGGAAATCTGACGGTCAGTGAGACAACCAGGGGCGGTGCCGAGGTGGATGCTGGGATACAGAGTGGACCCCCGTCCCACCCTACACTCACAGGCGCACACACACACACACACACACGCAAAGCTTCAGTTATCATTGATCTGGATTTGTGGCTTTACATGAGATTAATACTTAATAACAATGATTTCATTGCCTGTCAGACGATGAAATTGGATCAATAGTTAAATGTACAATGTGAAGGATTATGCATTTTAAATGAAATGCCTGGTGAACTGTTGCACCATGGTTAGTTTCTGGCAGGCTTGTGATGATAATAATAATAATAACACGTGCATGATATTAACAAAATAACAATATTGTTATTATTATTATTACTACTAATGATAATAATAATGAGAGTAAAAGCTTTTTCCCACAATACTAAACAATAAAAATGCACATAATAGTATATAATACATACAATAATGACATTACATAGCAAAGCATTTTTAGGTGCTGCATCATAGAGATATAAGATTTAAGAAATCTTCTAGTTATGGAGAAACAGTGTTAAAAATCTGTCTCTTTCTCTCTCACTCTCTCTCGCTCTCTCTGTCTCTCTTTGTGTTTGCGTGTATAAGTGTGTGTAAGTATATATTCTCTCCCACTGCAGCCATCATTTTCAGTAACCTCTTGCTGAATTCACTCGAGTTTCGTTGAATTCTTGGTAATCGTACCATAAAGAGCATAATAATACACCTTTTCTTTCCATTCACATCGAGGTCAAGGCTATAACAATCAGACTGTAACAAAAGTCCATTAGAAGACATCATTTCACAAGAGGTATAAAAGTGTAATATGAAATTCAATATAAAATCTATAAAACACAACACAAACTCTGTTATTATATATAGAAGTGAGATTTGTTGCCCCTGTTGAACTAATTGTTCATATTCTTCAACTCATCCTTACCTCTTCATCACCTTTTGTTGCTGCCAAGTCTTCCTCTTTGCCGTCTTTATTATCTTATCCAGGCCATCGATAGGCCACGGAACATGGGTGCAGACACAGACAAAACATGATGAGGGCGATGATTTTTGAGACCTTCCACACACTCACATGTGCAGTTCCCTTAGTCGCCTTTAGATGGCAGTAGCACACCAGGTCCAAGTATACTGGATGCATTTATTAGATACCTAAACATGAACAGCTAATATGTCAGGTGGCTGACAGGTTTTTGCCTGTTTTTAATTATTATCTTTCTCCAAAAATGAACAGTTAGTATCGAAATGACAATAAAATATACATCACAATTATGGAATGCCACATAATTTATACAGGAAATAGTCTTTTTAATTTTCAATCATCAATGTGCAAAATGGTCAACAGCCCTGCGCTCGTGTATATTTGCTTTGTTGGTGATTCATAAATACTAATGTTAACATTCAACATTTAACAAACACCAATGTGTTTTTGGCATCGCACCAACCGAAGCCCTTTCAGAAATTGAATTTATTCCAATGTACAAATGAACTTGACACTATGCTTCAGATAGTTTGGCCTTACGGGAAGTAGCCCTTCTGTCTTCTCCTCATGTGACATTTTTAGATATAGCATCGGTACAGTATGTGACATTCACGACCTCTGTCACTGTGGCTGTGCAGCACTTCAGCCAATCGGGTGTCAGTCCTTGTGTCCGAGGCAGAGGATGCTCTGTAGGCTGATTGTCTGTGAGTGGTACTGTATTAGGCGTTTAGTCTTCTTTACCTTCAAGACCTTGTGGTTCTTCACAAACCTCTGATGTTTAGAAAGCGTATTAAAGAGAAGTTTGTACTGCTCAGTCTGAATGAAGCGCTGAAAGGAGCCATTTTCCATTAGACTGTAGATTTTCCTCTGGGCCTCAACAAAACACGACGGGTTTGGATGCTGGAGATTCTGGCCGATTATGTCTCTCGTGTAGAAATCTAAGTTTACCTGCAAAGACGTGGAAAGCAATACAAAGCATTAATTTCCCACTTGAATTTTTATCTAATGCTGTTCAAACCGTTGCTGTGGTTTATGCTAATACCTCTGAAATACTACCACCACTCGACTTACTTGTGTACTTCAATTTTGATTCTTTGTATTTTTACTCCTCTGCAATTGAGACTCAGCGGGAATAAATTTTTTAACTTCGCTGCATTTTTCTCAAGGCCGTAGTTTCCATTCCAGTTTTGCATTTCACATTCAGTGTGAGATAAGGTCATCCGCAGCAGTGCCATCAGATAAAAATCCTCTATCTCCCTAATGAAGACCATTCACAGTCGTCCATCGGTGTTGTGAAAATAAAAACATCACCCTCACGTACAGCTGCCTGACTCCAGCTCGTATTTTCAGTCGTGGGGATTTTTTCAGGAAATAATCCAGTTAAATGGCATCTATTTATTTTCTTATTTTGTTTACCCCAGTAAATGATGTGAATACTTCATAAACAACTGACTTGAAGCTTTTTGGGCCGTTAAATATTCATGACTTCTGTGTATCAGCTGGAGTTTCTCCCCGTTCTCTCCTTCCGTTGTGGTGGCGTTAGATTTACCTGTCTGGGTGACTCAGCCTGGATGAACTCCTCATAAATACTCGTTGCTCCCTGTGTTAGCTCTCCTGGATCGTCCAGGGATTTGAACTCTTGACAGGCCAGCCAGAAGTCCAGGTTTTCTTCACAGAATTCTGACGTTAAGAAGTCCCGAAACGCTACTTGTCCATCTTTTACACACACACAAAAAAATAAATAACCACGTTATAAGGAAATGTCAACATCGCTGATGGTTTTGTGTAGCTTGGAAGCAAAAAAATAAAATTTTACTTTTCAGTAAGAGGACTGTCTCCAGGGATCCATCCAGGTGACTTGTTTCATTTGTTGGCTGTCTGCACTCAGAGGAAAAGAAAGAAAGGGGTTTAGCTTTTATTTTTTATTTTTTTTACAATATATAGATTTTTACAAACAATACCATGAAAATACTAGAAAACCACACGATACCTGTTGACGTTCCTCAGTGACAGCGGACTGTGGATGAAGTTATAGATTCTTGCTTTCCACACACTGTGTCTAGAGAGAGGATCACACACATAAATGTAGGCGTCCAGCAGTTTAAAGAGACACTTCCTTCAAAGAGGCAGCTCAGCATCACAAACCAACCGTACTTACAGTCTCTTTGTGTCTTGGAGGTCGAGACCAGCTGTTTTGCACAGCGTGTTCATTCCTGAATGTGGATCTTTCACACCTTCCCTGTGGACGACCACCGTACCGTATCCCTCAGTATACATGACGATGCCTCTGGATGCTCAGACGGATCGTCCTCATGCCTCTCTGTGCTTTTTGCTCAGGAAGCCGCACAAACCGTCATCCTTACATCCTCCCCACCCCGATCCTCTTTTGGTTGGTGAGGTTAAATGTCACGGTGGGGTCTGACGGTGACTATGATGTCACAACACAAAACGTCTTCCTGAGCTACAGTCATCTGCGTCTCTTTTGTGTGTGTGTGTGTGTGTGTGTGTGTGTCTTTTTTTATCCGCTGCTGACATGCAGCCTGATTGTTGCACAATTAGAGTGATCCACATGAACGCTGACTGCGTCACACGTCGTGCTCTTACTTAATGTGTAATTATAGGACAAAGGACTCGGTGTTTAACCATCTCATTGCATTCTCCACAGTTAAAAGCATTAGACAGACGGTTGACAGTGTGTGCGTCAGCTGGGTCGGGATGAATTAACCCTTCAGGTCTGGTCTATTCTTAGACCCATGGGGTCAAGTGGTCATGGGATTTTTCTGTCAGTGTGCCTTTTCCCTGAGTTCAATTTCTGGTTGAGCACACAGTAAAGGTTTTGGGTCATTATGCTTTATTTGTGCTTCCTAGACGCTCAGATATTGTAATTTAAGAAGCACCGACTGTACGGAGGCACCATGTCACATGCAGACAGTGATGTACGAGCTCTTAAACTTCCAACGTTTTCAAGCTCTTTCTTTGAAATCGGGCGTTTGCGGATTGTTTCAAACAAAACAATCAATTCTCAGGTCAATTCTAGCATTTGACAGGAGGAAATGACACGGTCAAAGGTATTTTTGGCTGTTTTTGGACCAATTTCTTAACATGAGCGGTTGAAACTTGGGGTAAAGTCGCCTCACTTTTATTTTCACCTTGGAGTTCAAATGTACACGTCGCCATATCAGTTAAAGGTAAAGACAGTGAGGCCTTCTTCATCTCTGTTTTATTATGATAGGTACAGTAGAGAGATAAACAGGAAGTACAGGACAGAGAATGACTGACATGCAGCAGAGGGTAAAGGTCGAACCTGCACTGCTGCGGTGTGTGTGTGTCATGCTCTCTACACGGTGAGACCAGGGTGCCAGCTTTGTGCCACAATCTGACTTTCTTTTTCATCAAATCATCAGCCGTCAGCTATCAGCGATCTCCTTCTTCTGCCCGACTAACCAGTGAGTTGTAGGATCCAAATGTTTGCTCATGACAAACAAAAGAAAACATGAAAATGAGATCCTTCGCACGAGCCTCACAAACACAGGGAGGATTAACTAGAACCCACAACGTGTTTGTGGTACGAGCTAGCAAGTAAAACAGAAAGTAAACAGTTATGGAACGAGCCTGCGATTTACACGAAGAACGTTGAAATGTAAAAGGAAACAGCTGTGAGGGAGAAAACATACAGTTTCAATTCTAATAAAAAAAAAACAAAGGCATGAATTTAGCGGTTGAACAGTACAGCAACCACACGTGACCTCATTTACACCGCGCTTGGAAATTTTGCAATTTCCCTCATTTTATAGCATAACATAGTACATTGTATATATGCATTATATTCATGAGAGGCAAAAATATGCACGTGAATAATAGTTGGGCTGAGGGCTGATATTATATATTTCTCTCAAAAGATTAGAAAAGGTGGATTTGTAAAATGTACCTGTTTGTAGTCGATATCAGTAACTAATACAGTGAAGCGAATAAATAAAAGGAAGAAGATTTAGGAAAGAACATTAAATCTTCAGACAAAAACAAAAAAATCGGAGGACTTAAGTTTAAGACAGACAATTTGCATAGTATTAAGATCATCGCTGAGGAAGTTCCGTGTCAAAATTCAGGTCTCCGTTCACAGTAGGGCTGATAAGACCAGTATCAGTTTACAGATTCAGGGTTCTGGTAAACAATTTGGTTTACGGTTACAAAATTAGGCCATCATATGTGTGTCATGAACAGTGCTATATGCTCTGTCTGGGTGTTCTAAAATAAGGAACAATATAAGCTCTATATAGAAATAAACATATCACATGGATTTGCATATTGAGGCCTGAACGTTCCCGGATCTGATGTTTGAGTTGTTTTATGGCCTTAAACAATGCATGATGGGATAGTTTTCATCAGGATCCTGAACGCCGTCTCCTAAAGACACCTAGCTATGGTTCTCCTGATTGCTCTAAAGTTTTAACGTACAGTAGCCATGACATTTTAGTGACGTTTTCTGAGAGGGTCACCTCACTCTGCTGCTGTATCAAACTGTCTGTAAACACAGCCCACCTTCTGGAAATTGCAAATCGAATTTTCACTGCCAACAAGGCTTCCTTTGTTAAAGTGGCATCACACACAAATCCTGCTACAAGAGGATGAATTCTCTCGTCACACACTTTTGGGTATCAGGTTTTGCCTGCAGCATCCCGCAGAGTCCTTCACACACATGTGTCATATTTTGGATTACTCTAAATACATGAAAGTACGCTTATGATTATAATGGAGATCCCCTGTGTGATTTGTAGACACTTGTTACACATTGCGTGACAACTCACACATCCTGTCTCTCTCATGCACCCTAGTTTTTTTTTTTTTTATGGTCATGTGACCATTTTATCACAGGATCATCTGGTTGGATAAAAACGGAGCAGAGCAAACAATGAAATAGAGACTAATCATGCTGCACTCCGTGAGTCTCAGTTTAACACTGAGAAAAAAAACAAGAGCTATAGTCTGCCTGAAAATATATCAAAATAACCTTTTCGGCCTTTGAAAGCTCTTGTGGCAAAAACGTTAAATTACTGAGGCTCATTTGCATATTTACAGCCAGTCATTATTCTCCGGGGGCACAAAAGTGTTGCAGACGCATTTTCTCTTATCTGTCTGCATCTGTAAACATGCAAGCGCAGGAGGCCAAATGCAAGGCCTGGGTGAAGTAAAAAGAGGATGTGGGGGAACAATCAAATCTCTATACTTACTCATTTCTCTGACCTTTAATGGGTCGATACTGAGTGGATCAACGCAGAGACACTTCCGTTTTGGTGCTTCGCTGTGACCCGATGTAGTTTTAGCAGGTTTTTCTAACACAATATGGACATTTTCTAAAGAGAACAGTCTGATAAAAGATCGAGCACAGACACGGATCAACGAGAGCTGCGAAGATTACTTTTATTTTTTTTTATTTCAACGTGTGTGAGAATGAGTGGGAGCCTGCGAGGTCTCTGCCTTATTCGTGTTGGGCTCCGTCTGAAGATATTTGAGAGACAGAAAAATCCACACAGGCAGTTCAATCCACGCCGTAAAGTAAAAGGAAAGCCGCGCTGCATCACTGTCAGGACGTACATACATATTCAAACTTTAATCAGACTCCAATGAATTTTAATTTGATGCTTTTTTCAAACATCATGTACTCCCTATAAGTAGATTAAAATGATCATAAATCAACAGATGCAGGATTATGGCACTGCAGAGGGATTTTTTTTAGTCATGAAATGATTAAAATCAGAACTACCCTCCTCTGCATGTAGACACAACTGGTTAGGTGTTTGGTGAACCACAGAACCCGGTGTTTTTCCATTTATATGATTGTACTATATACACATCATACGCTAAAAGGTTAAGGTCACCATCGGTCAGGAAATGACTATGAATAAGTGAGTGAATATTGAATATTTATAGAAGATTCCTGCATCTACCCATGAATCTGGGTCAGCACCAAAACTGAATGGGTTCCAGTGAGATAATGAATGAATGAATGAATGAATGAATGGATGGATGAATGGATGAATGGATTAATAGACTACACGTGTCTTTTGTTTGTTAGTGCAAATAGATTTTCTTGCATGGACATTTCTTGATTCGTAAAGGTCACTAGTCAGTAAATAACAATGAATAAGTGAGTGAGTGAGTGAATGAATGAATGAATGAATATTGAACATTTTTAGAAGATTCCTGCATCTACCCATGAATCTGGGTCAGCACCAAAACTGAATGGGTTCCAGTGAGATTATGAATGAATGAATGGATGGATGAATGGATAGATGAATGGATGAATGGATGGATGAATAGATGGATGAATGGATGGATGAATGGATGAATGGACTTTGTGTCCGTCTGCTCTGTTGGATGCAAACAGATTTTGTCTCTGTCCCCAAATGAAGTTTAGTGGATGGAGTCATTGAGTAAAAACAGATTTTCATGCAGATTCAGTTTTCCTTTTATTAAATATATACAACCTTTCTTTGCGTAGCCACATGCATAATGTTTCCACAAACGATGAAAAGAGTCGTCATTTAGCTTATAACACATCATAGTCTCAGAAAGTCTCAGCACTCATGTCACAATGGAACAGAACTTCGTACATAGATAATTCTCACATAAACAAACAGTATCATCGCCTCATCCTTTCCTTTAAGGAGACAGTTGACTGAAGATGATCCAGTGATGCAGACAGCAGCTCCTTAACGGTTTATTTGCATCACCTCCACTTCCTGGTGACTCTGACAGAAAATCCCCAGAAATCACGCTGCTGAACCTCATGGTGGCAGCTGGAAAGTCCTTTACTTTACAGCAGCTATTACATCAGCGGACCGATGCAGAGCTGTGACTATTTCTGTCCTGGATCCGAGAATCCCATCAATCTTATGAACTACTCCCTTATTAATCTTGTTCCCATCACAGGAACAGTTGTGTTTGTGCAAAAGTCACATGAGCAACAATCCCCTGAAAGCAGTACTTTCCGTACATATCAACTGATAATAGAAGCATCAAGCTCTCATAATAGGGGGAGGGGGCGGTCCTTGTGGTGACCAGGATGTGCCTCGCACACATCGACCCGCGGTCACTCTCGCCACATGTCCTCCAGGTGGACGCGCCACATCGATTGTCTCTGCGTTGCGTTTGTCTTACAGGTGGGTTTGTTGCGATGTGGAGTCCAGTAGGGTCCTGTAGATGTCAGACCGGAGGAAACGGGGGTAGGAGTCCCTCTCCATCAGGCAGTAGACCATCCTCTGGGCATCGTCGAAACAGATGGTGGTGGGCGCCGTCAGGTTTCGCCCGATCAGCTCCCTGGTCTTGTGATCGATGTTGATCTGAAGGAAGAGGAAATGTGATGAGGAACTGGGAACAGTGAAGCAGTAGTGGTGGTGGTGGTGGTGGTGGTGTGTGTGTGTGTGTGATAGCACATGTGATCTGTCAGACTGATGTGGTTACAAAAGCAGCAAAGCTCCTATACACAGGTCAGAGATACTGGTACCTCTTTTCCACCTCCCTTCCATTTCCCACTTTCCCCAGCTGTACTGTCCGTACTGTAGACTTTGATTACCAGTACTCCAGTACCAGTACTCCAGTACCAGTACTTTTATTTTTCATAGCCACCTTCTCTAGATTTCCACTCCCGTACTCTACATATGGTGAAGTTTCTGTTTGTGGTGGGAGTCCAAACTTTTATCCCTGTACAGGCTCTCAGCTGCGTAAATCTGCCCGTGGTGTAAAAACCTCTTTGCTTACCTCCCTGGGAGCCTCAGCTGCAATGTAGCGTTTGAAGATCTTCTTGGCCCTGGAGGACATCCTGAAGGAGGACCTGATCTTCTTGTAGTCCTCACACACCCGCCAGAAGTCGATGTTCTCATCGCTGAACTCTGACTTCAAGAAGGCCCGAAATATCTTCATGCCATCTAAATAAGAAATGTTCCGTTAGCCGACACCGAGGTAGAACATCGATTACGATGAGCAGAATGAGAGCAGAGTTACACGTTAGCTTACATTTTGACTCCAAAAGTCTCTCTAACGAAAGAGACCACTGGGACATCTCCTCAAAACAAAGCCTGCCAAAGACAGATTGACGGTTACTCTCGGCTGCAGCGTGCACGCTTGTCTGAATGTTTTAGCGTTAGCACACAAAAGATAACAAAGACCATTTCTTCACTCACGTCTTTGTCTTTGAGGCTTCAGAAGATTTCCACTGCAGCCGAGACTTCAGGATTCCTCCCCTGGTTAAAGGAAAATGTCAGAAACCAACATGTGGTGTGTTTTTTTTTTTTTTTGTCATTCTTAACCATCGATCAGCGACGCCGACTCGTCATTCTGTCGTCAGCTGAAATATCTACCTGCTTTTGGCTCTTTTCTTGCTGTCAGGGTCCATGTTGAGGTGCCGTGGTGGGGATGGGACTCGGCTTGGCATGTCAGAGAAGCTGCAGGTTTCCGCGTGCGGCCGTACGTTGGGTTGAATCTACGACCTCTGCTGTGACCGAGTCGCTCGGCAGCCGTTAATATACTGCAGCGCGTGTTGCGTCACGATATCATTCGGAGGTAACCGCAGAAATAGAGGAAGCTGTGGATGACGCGCGTCAGCTCAGACGTGATGCCGTGGCTGTGTGTGTGTGTATTGTTCTGCAAACGCCATCGGCGCTCGTTTCGTGCATTGTCTGGGGATGCAAATGGCACAGTGGAAAATTCAACAGCTGACATGCAAATGCAGTCTTGGCCGAGCGGCGAACGCCACGGAGAGGTCAAAATGGAGGTGCAGCCGAAAATGGACGCCTGACACAATGCGACGCTCATCGGTGTGTGCGCGGTCCAAAATCGGCCTCTTTTAGCGCCTGTCTCCTGGAATAAGATGGCCTCTTTACGTTGAACAATATTACCCATAATGCCTCTGAGTTCTTCAATAGGATTGATTTGTCGATGTGTCACTCCTCCATCGCAGCCGGAGACAAAAATCTTCATCCTTTAAGGAAATGGAATCATCCCATTCAACACGACCGCACACACTGATTGATTATTGATCCGCACACACTGATTGATTATTGATCCACGCCCGTTCTTTTCTGACTGGTGATGTGGCTTAGGTCCTTTTTCCAAACTTTACACAGTTCCCCCTGGTAAACGTGTACACACGTTGAACTGCGCTCCCCGTGACCATTAAAACAAACCGTGTGAAATTGGTGGAATGTCCCTTTAAAGTTCTCTGCAGCTACACGGGCTCATCTTTATCTTCAACGATTCAATAAAAAAAAAAAAAAAGTTGGGTTTTTTTTTTTTTTTTGGCCGAGTTTTGCGGATGTGCGTGTGTGTGTGTGTGTGTGTGTGTGTGTGTGAGAGTATTTACACCGTTAAACTGTGTGATCTTTGGGGGGTTTTGAAAGGCTCTGTCTGGATGGAAGCCCTATTTTTCACGGTGTGCATGCAGGAAACGCTCGGTGTCAGAGTGCAGCTTTTAACGGGCCCCCGAGCAGCCGCTCGTTGCTTCCTGCTGCTCTCTCGCAGGTCTGCTGGCCGTGACGCAGGTGCCTGCGCGTTTGCACTAAAAGTGAGCGCAACCTGATGCCTTGTCATAACCGGAGGAAGTTCTGGTTGAATATCTGCACCTCAAGCGATGCTAATCTCAAAATAAGTTTACCCGCTGCTTGTCACCAACACAAACAGAAAAAAATGATCAACGGTCACACGGAGACGCCGCGCGCGCCCTTAGTCTACTTCCACTTTCCAAACTGAAAAAAACAACACTTGAGAGTACGGACTCATAGAGATCACATGTGCAGAAGGCAAAAACAGCATCACGACAACATTTCACTCTCTCTGTGTGCAAGAGTTACTCCTGGAATCCTGCTTTTGATGTGTTCTCGTTTATTTGCATAGCATGTTTTACATAGATTACACAGGTTACGGAAGCAGGTCCTAACTGAAAATGAATACAAACACAGGCTTACATACAGTCTGGGTCCCAATTCTTCTAAACACTAAACTACAGGCTAAGTTTGACATGAGGGGGGGAAGGGGTTTACCATCAGCCATCAGACCGCATTTAACTTTAGAATCCTTTCAGGTGCTTTC
>OMNV01013082.1:0-20551 GCA_900303265.1 Brotula barbata
CTCTGTCCTCCCTCCCTCCCTCCCCCTCTCTCTTTCTCCCTCTCTCGCACTGTAATTATCTGTGTTTGTGCTTGTTTGCTCTCCTTTGCTCTGGACGTCTTGTCCTCCTCCTTTGTCCCTTCCCTTGTCTACCTGGACGTTGCTAACACTCTGGCAGAATGTCAGAGCAAACAGAGTGACCCCGCTGAGAGCCGTGGGGATGAGCGCGGCTTCAGCACTGTGGACCGCACTTTGTCAAAGCATCCGGCCTGTTTCCCAACATGCTTTGCTGTCTCTCTGTTGTCTCCCTCTCACTTTCTGTGTGTGTGTGAGTGGGAGGGGGGGGGGGGGGGGCTCATACATGTAGCCCACAGAGCCAGGGGCTTTGCTGAGTCGGCCAAACAAGACACCATGTGTTTGTCAAGAGGCGACAGATGGAGAGGAGGAGGGGCATTATGTTGGGTGTGTGACAGTTGGTGCATACAAGCACACACACACACAGCTAATTCAAGAAGGATGAGGTAGCAGCTAGAATATGAACTCATTAAAACTCAGCTGTTGGCTGCTCTTTGGGTCTGAAATTGTTTCATATTCCTGAAGTGCGTGCTTGGTACGCTGAAGATGGCGACGTCTGAGTACATGCAGGTGTTTGCGTCTGCTTGGCGTGAACCATGAAACAGCAAATCAAGCTTGAGGTGAAACGGTGCATCCTAGTAACCCAGGATACACAACACGCTCCTGAGAAGGGTTGGCCATTGCTGCGTTACACCTGTGCTTGACAAGGTAAATACCAAGGGAAAGGTCAATGTCGGTGGCCTGCAGCGGGGGATGGGCCAGTAAAACAACAACAAAAGCAACCAAAAACTACCACGGTTGATGAAGTTTAAGTCTCTGTTGTTGTCTGACATTTCTCCGTCCTTTTTATCCCTGATGATGCAGATGTCAGGAAGGCCCACAGTAGGAACGCCATCATCTTGGAGGCCTTTGTCCTATGATAATGGAATGCTGTTGTTTTTACGGTGAACGTGAACGCAGCATGTGTCGTGGCTTATTAATATTGCAGACGTTGGCCTGCATGAATTGGCTGTGAATGTGCCAAATTCACTCCACAGAATGGGAAGAGTAAAATACGGACACATTCTGAATACGAAAGCTCGAGAGGACTCAGTGGTGATATCCAGTAAATAATACAGTGCTGAGGAGAGAGCAGCGAGTGACAGATGGATTAAAGATGGACGGAGCAACTTTCCCAGAGGCAGCAGGAACGGAAACATTCACCTACTGCACCGAGGACTGATAATTGCAATAAACACAAAAACATATAAACTAGAGCTGTGAATGAGACCTGAAGGATGCAGTGTGGGTAAGAGGTTACGTTCACACACACACACACACACACACACACACACGGGTTGACCTCCCCTGGTTCCCAGCTCTGGCAAATCGAGGCAATAAACCAAAGAGGAAGTAGTGATAAAACTGTCTTTGGCAGTGTGTGTGTGAAAGCAGACCTTTTTGAAGGACCACACACACACACACGCGCAATATGACAGTCCAGACAGTTCTAATGAAGAGCTCTCTGCCCATCGGGGGGCTTGATGGATGCTCCATCAGCGAGCCCGTTGGTGTCTGGTCTCCAGACAGGCAGTGAAAGAGCATCAGGACCTGAGTGTGTCAGTGTCTAACCTGGATTAATCGATCCTGGATGATGTCGGTTACTCCTCCGGTGATCATGGTGTTTTGGGCTACAGTGGGATAAAGACTGTTCTGTTTGGAAACAGAACGTGTGCGTTAAAGTGTACTGAGATAAAGAGGCGGGCCCACCATCGTCTTCACTCAAGATTCAAGATATAAACTGAATAAAATCTAAAGTGAGATAACTAAAATAAAAGTATAAAACAGAGTTGCTTATGTAGAAAAATCCATGACATTAACTGTTACTTTTTGAAGGAATGTAATTTTAACATAGAAATTCTCTCTTTTTTTGGGGGTGTTCTCAGTCTCATTTTATATAAATTTTCCAAGAATGCATCCTGATATATTTGTTCTCCTTGAAAACTTACGACTGCAATGCAGCAATTTTACAGTAACAGGAGCTCTGATTGTCAAACTGTGCCCAACATGAATATGAATATTATGAATTAAATAAAAAAAGAGGAAGTAGCCCAAGGATGATCCAACATGCAGCTGATGTGAACAGACCCACACAACACACACACACACACAGCCCGACGCCGTCCCTTCAAGAGCATCTGAAATTCAACAGTTTCCCTTCTCACCTCAACAGAACACATTTTCTCCAGCGAGGCAAGATGCATTTATTTATAGAGCAAATTTAATTCCTGAGGCAAATTCAATGTTCTGAACAAAACAATGTTCTGCAACAGCATAATCACATTCGGTGATTATGGAATCTCACATGCTCAGAGTTGATGCGGAGTCTGCTCGAAATCAGACAAAATTAATCCACATATTCAAGGTGCGGAGTTATAATTCACCTCAAAATTTTAGCCATCTCTTCAGAATAAGTATTTTCCAAAGAAGATTTTATAATAACTGATGAATATAACACTGTCTGTATTCTATTGGTACGCCACAGACTAGTCCTGGTCGGTATGAGCCAAATTACATCAGAATAATATTTATAGTATATCAAGGTATGCTCTGTAAGCCCTGTATATGGGGAAAACTACATAAAAAGGTTATTAGAAGTAGAAGTAGACAGGAAAGCATTTGGAAACGGGTGACAAATAACAAGAAAAGACAAGAACGCTTTTCTGTTTGTTTGAGTTGTTTAACTGTGACTTGGTGGTTGACATAAACTGGTGTAAAAGGAGAAAATCATTGGTGTTAAAGTGCTGTTTTATACACATTCTTGACTTCAGGAAAGAAGATGAGAATGTGAGTGTGAGCCAAATGGCGCTGCCTGGTGGGGTGAAGAAAATGAAAAAATGGCTAAAGAAGTTCAGAGGGGATTTGTTGTTATAATAAAAAAATATGGATCTGAAAAGCCTTGCATATTGATGACATTTGTGACATGGTATGGTATGATGAAAGACTAACACGCAAGACGGTATTGAATGTAATGAAAAGCTTGGTTGGAAGTGAATGGGATAATAAGGAGTATGAAAGGCAATACGGAGCATTTACACAGAGTTATTAAGATCAGCCATCGGTTATGGATGCGTCGTTTATCAATCTGTGGCATTTACTTTATTAAAAAAGTTAGATCATCGTCAATTTCAAGCCTCAAGACGATGCACATGTGCCGATAGATCGACACTAACGGCAGATTTAAAAAATTTAAATTAAATCATATTGAATAAATCGAGCTGGTTGTTGCGAATCAGCAGACAAAGACATCAAACTACTTGCAGAGAATATGAAAGATGACAATAAACAGTGGGGGGGACGAGCAAAGTGAGATATAGCAGGCGTAGAGAGAGAGAGAGAACGGAGGAGTCAGAGTGACAGGAGGCGGAGGAGATAAATAAGATTTGAGTAAAGCGGTATGATGATGAATAGATGTTGTATCTGTGTCTTTTGTGAGCTCTGATTGCATCGTCAAATCTCTGCAACACATTGTTAATCACCCGGCAAACTGGCCATGAATGGCCCTCTGTCATTTCATTCAGAACCCATCATTTTCACACACACTGAGCTGTTTGCCACACGGTTGTTTATCTTGTCATGTGTCACACATCAAGCTACACATCCTGCTAATGTGCTGCCGCTGGTATTTGCTGTTTTGTCACCGATGGCTGAAATCAAACCACTGTAATTGGATTTCTGGCATGTGGACAAATGGAGCATTACTCTACTGTTGAGACAATCTGTCACATGGCAGGAAAACAATGCACGTGTGCTCAGGCAGCTCAACATCTTTTAATCATTCTCCTATTTCCTCTTTGTGTCTTTTGTGCTTTACATCTTTCTTCCGCTTCTTCCTCCCTTTGTTTCCCCTCTCTTCCAGGAGCCAAAATGTCAGGTGTTACGTCAAAGAGCTAAATCAATTTCCTGCTTTCCCTGTTCACACACACGCACACACCTTAAACACACAACCTGGGGAATTAAAAATAGAAGAAACACGAGGCAGACCAGAAGAATCCAATTCAGTTAATGTGAAGATATGTAAGAAGCACTGGGAGATGAATCCCACCGACACATCTCAGCCCTCACGTCACCGTCCAACATCTTCACATGGATTAGCACTAAAGCTACGTCCTGCAGCCAGAGACACACGTTCGCTCCTGTCTCAAAAACAGCTGGATGGAGGTCTTGAATGGTGGAACCCTTTTTCAGGCAGACAAAATTGTTTCAGACGGTATATTTTCAATTATTTACTACATCATTTACTACATTTGTCAACATTCATTTACATTTTATCTTGAAAAGACAACTTAAGACAACAAGTCTTAATGAAAGAAAAAACGAAAAGTGCAAAAAAAAGCCCATCATTTTAAATTTAGTCAAAGTCTCCCAAGATATCAAATATATCAGGATGCATTCTGAGGGAATGTGTTAAACTGAAAAGAGCCACTCAATGGTGATTAGGAGTTGTAGTAATGTAGGATTTTTAGAATGATAACTTCTCTGAATGTATTTTCTATCTGCTGTACTCACTCATTAGTGGATAACTAATGTGAAGAGGCTCATTCCATTCATCCATCGTCCTCTGAGTAACGCTGAACTGTTTGCCCTCAAGTCAACTCAATCACCAATTCTATTTACAGTGATTAAAGGGTTAAATGAGGTTGCGGCGATCATCGATGTGATGCTGATTCAGCAGGTCAAATAAAGATGTGATCATATTTCAACAGTTACAGGTACAGGTCCAGAAGAGGATGATGGCCGGGAATCTATCGGGCGAACAATGAGTTTTACTTTCAGGTTTCCATTGAGTGCAGCACACAGTTTGATTCGATCTGGATCTGGCTGAGCCCTCAGCCGTGGCCTAAGCTGGCACGGGCGAGCTCAGAGCCCATCGGTGGGTCGCTCGTTAGGCTTCACTCAGTGTGTGTGATGTACGAAATGGACGAGCTGGGATGGAAAGAACGTGTGTGCATATGAGGCAGAGCTGAACAGGAGCCAAGTGCTGTCTTAAAATATAGGACAAGTAATAAGAGCACGCGCACACACACACACACACACACACACACACACACACACCCACGCATGTACAGTGATTAAAGCTCTAAATAGGCAACCAGAACATTCGTAAACAAGACTGGACCATCTGTCCTTCACTTCAAATGTTTTATCCTGATGTAAGAGAGTTACAGAGAGGGCAGTGACACACACACACACACTCTCCCTCACTCTCACTCTCTCGCCCTCTTAAACACGCAGAGGTCAAACAACACGAGAGTGAAAATGCTTTTCTTTCAAACCCTTCCACTCCCCTCTCTCGTCCTCTTTGTCCTTCTTCCAGCTCAGCTCAGTTTTCCCAAGGAAATCCATTCCTCAACCTTCCTCCCTCCTCCTCCTCCTCTTTTCTCTTTTCAGGTGTTAAGAGCTTCTCTCTCTTCTGACAGGAAGGAAGAAAAACCTCTTTCCTCTCGGTTGCCCTTGAGTCCTCAACCTCCGCCTCCCTGTCCTCCGGACCATGCCGAATCTACCACCATCTCCTCCACTTCGCTCCTTCTTTTGATGATATTTTCCCTCCACCCCGCTCACTGACTGTGCCCTCCCTCGCTCTGTTTGTTTTCAGATGCTATAGGGGAAGGAGTGTCATTTGCCACCAGCTTATCTGAAGTGTTTGTGTACCAAACAGTAGCAGCAGCAGCAGCAGTAACCGTAGCAAAGTCTTCCAACAGTAACCGTGGCAGCCTGGTTCAGTTTGGTAAACTCAGAGAGACAGATGAGACTCAAGGATTAAACGTGCTGAGGAAAAACAATCCAGTCTGATGATAAGACAGGCAGGTAAAACTATATTAATATCCTGTGTTTGTTTTTGAATCAACTGCTGCGATGACAATGGCCAATAAAATGGGAAATGATCTCTTTATTACCTATCATCTTCTAAATATCAGGTTGGAATGAATACAATGTTTGAAAAGTATGAGCTCTCCAGACAGGCAAGGAAAAAGTCAGGAAGGGCCTCCTTGAAGTCAGCCCTGTGTTTAGGGACTCCTGGTCACCAGATGGCCCAACGCCTCCGTGTACGTTTTCTCATCGTTGTTGCTGATGTGACCCACCATTGTGGTATCATCAGAACTTCATGATGTGATGGAGATTTGCACTCATGTGTCAGCACAGTGAACAACAGCGGGCTGAGCACACTGCCCTGTGGAGCACCGGTGTCCAGTGCGGTGATGCTGGAGGTGTTACTGCTGATCTCTGACCCCCCTCTGTTGGGGTATAATTGTATTGAATACTAAACTGAAGTCGTATAGGTGCCCTTTTTATTAGTTTTACAATGTTTACCTCACATTCACCCGTTCATACACACAGCCACAGCCCGGGTAACCATGCAAGGCCCACTTGCTTGTCTGGAGCAACTGATCATCCAGATTAGTGTGCATCCCCTCTTGAAATATGTTCCAATCTGTATGATGAAAACAGTCGTGGAGAGCTGAGACGGCTCCGTCTAATCTGAACTGGTTTGGTGAGTTCAAGGAGACGAGCATATGCCAGGATTAGCATAATAGAGCTCCCTATCACAGCTACGGGCAATTAAAACATTCCAATTCGCCTAAGATGCACGTCTGTGGAGATGGAAGAACCCACTGCAGACGCAGGAAGAACACAACTCCACACGGAGAGGATTAACTTGGTCTGTGCGGGATTTGAGCGTCTCTCTGTGAGAAAAAACAGAGCTAACCAAGGATACAACCCAGATTTAAAAGAACAAAACAAACAAAAAAACAGGCTCTTCACAGGGCCAGGTTCTCAACATATCAATTATATAATTACATGTCTCAATAAATCCAAGATCAGATGTCATATCCCAGATCCTCTAATCGTAAAATCCTATCCCATTAATTCAGTTCTTGAAAACTTGATGCTGTATTAAGTTATCTGAGATTGCGTGTTCTCAGGTTCAGTGTACATAGAGTGACAGTGGAAACCATGAACTGCAAGTCTCTGATTGGCTGAAACCATGGCAAGAGACAGAGCACAGAAACAGGAGCCTCTTCATGAAGCACAGCAGGAATTCAAAGAAATCATTCCAAGAGACCAAAATGTGAAAAGAGGGCTGATAAAAAAACTAAATGTGTGAGCAGCTGACATTAGACATTAGACGCCTGAGCTGAGCTGTCTTGGTTCCTGCTCTTTATGTGGTCAGCTTAGTAACCAACGCGGCTGTGACAGGACGACTTCCTGAGACCCCCCCTGAGTTAAACAGGTACCGTGATACTGACATTACTAAGTATTTGGTTTGAATTTACTCTCCCAGCCTCTGTTTTTGCCATGAAACTTGTAAAATAACAAAAGCATTTTCTTTACGGTCATCAGTCCAGTCAGTACGTGTCAAGCCGTGTCAACAACTTTTTGGTCTTTATTTCACTTGTCTACAGCCGTGTGTACAGATGAAGTATGTCAACAAGTCACTACAGACTCGATAATCAATAACAGTGAAAGTCTTCACAAGGAAAACAACAAACACTGAGTTTCAAGGTCAAGTCCTCCTTTCAAATATTGTTGTTTTCTTATGAAGATGGTGACATCTATAGGTTTCTCTCTAAGGAATAGAGCGTCAGTGCCTGCTCCCCCATGAGACGCTTTATAATCCTCTTCCTGTTTTTCCCAGTCTAAGGTGGGGGGCAGGGCAGTGACTGTGGATCGGGCTTGTTGGGATCATTTCAGTCTAATATTTCATGCGAGAAATGCCAGAATCGTTCACAGGTTTCGCGGCACAGAGTTTTTAGGTTTTTGGGTGAAATAGAAAGATAAAATAAAAGGATGCAGCTTCGAGGTTTGGTTTGATTTCATCTTAGATCAGTGTTTGTCTGCAGCTGTCAGGTCAGAATTTTGCACTGTGATGCATTAATGAATGGGGTTGAAAATCAGTGAGGGTGGTTGAGATGAACACACACGTTCAGCTTCTACTCTAAATCTCTTGTCGATATTAGGTTAGGTTAAATTGTTTGATTGTGCGCGTGTGTGTTCTGCACAGCCTCTCTCGAATAGGTGAAGTTGTGGTTTATGAGCCCTTAACAGGCAGCACTCAGGCCAGATGGTGCACTTATCAGCTATTTTGTGTGTGTGTGTGTGTGTGTGTGTGTGTGTACAATCAGCATGACAGCAAGATGTAAATATTTGTCCAAAGCAAAGAGGCAGCTGGTTCTCTGGTGGACTTCAGAAGAGGACACACACACACACAGATGTTTCTTGGCTTATAAATGTAATGATGCCCCATAGGTCAATCGAATCTCAAGAAGAAATGAAGAACAGCGTGAAACGACCTCCATGTTACCATGGTAGCATGTTTGACTTTGTTCGTTGATAAAAGCATGCACACACCATAAATAAAGAGACTCTTTCCTCCACTACAGCGTTGTACTGAAGACGTTATGCCACATATTGTGTCATACGTGTTATCCTCTTCCCTGGGTCTCCGCAGCATGATGTACCTTATCTCCATGTGTGACAAACACACACACATACACGTGCCTGTGGAGGTTTGTTGTTTTGTGACTAGAGCAGCATGGTGTGTAAGATGGTCTTTCCACGGCCATGTTTTGATGCTCTTGCAGAGCTAGACACCCCATGACCCGAGACAAGCCCTATGGCCCTATTGGATAGTCTCTTAGGTAATCATCAGTTCATGCTGCCATGGCAACCGCCTCCGCTCCCTATAGACCGCTCCAAACAGTGAAAAAAACACAGATTATTTGTACTTGTACCCTATAGGGTGTGAAGTGTGTACAGCACCGCAGATGAAATTTGGTCGAATTCTCTCATCTCTGCAGAGCTGTGGCTGCTTTTCACTCTTGACAATACAAATAAATGTTAGTTTTTGAAGGATGCTGATCTTTTCAATTGGATTAATAATTACAAATGAAATGTGTCGAGTCATTTGACAGTTAAGTGACACTGAGTGGATGGGCGATAGGAAGCTGGCCTCACTCCAGCTTCAACAGGTAACAGGTGGCACACAGCTGCACATCAACTCAGCAAGCACACACGAGAACGGACACACAGCTCCCCCTAGTGGGTGTTGTACTAACCCTGTGAGAGAAACATGGGCAGCCAGCGCCATCCTGTGGTCAACGTAGACACTGAGAAATATGTCCAGTTTGGTCGACCAAGGAAAGATTTTTACAAAAACACTTTTCTGGAGGTTTCTGGCTGTTCTTTAAAGGTTACATCTTTGAGTAATATTACTTGAATTTTGTCTGATTGGATCAGGAAGTACACGGTGCAAGATGTGTTGGTTTTTTTCTCGTTGATGTGGGGAAGCTCCGTATGGAGAACCTTTCTATGATTTTTGATACAGACAAGTGCACTTTGTTGAGTAAGAATTGAGATCAGAGGAAGTACAACATCCTCTCCTGGGTTCTCAGGGATGGGTGGAGTCCCTGCTTCCCACATCACATCGCTGTTTCAGTTTCTCTACCTGATTGTCACACTTACTACGCCCATACACACCCAGACAAAACTATAGATGTGACACCTCAGACCGCAGTGTTTTCATGATTCTGCGGTGACTCAGACTCACCAGATGGCTTTGTGTGTATGTGTGTGTGTGTGTGTAGGTGTGCATGTGTCATTAAATCAGCACACAGCCTTCCTGTCATTAATCATGGCCTTGTCCCTCTTTCTCACCGAGCAGAGCCTGAAGTCATCAGAGTAAATATGATGCCGTTCGGTCTGGTGTTTGTTTGGTGGCCTCAGATCGTCATTGTTGCTGCCAGTATGGACGGCAGCGGAGTAACAGAAATAGCAGCCGCCCCTTTACTTAGCTCTTTTCCATGATGCTAGCAGATAGATAACATTTACACCTGCTGCAGAGACGGGGCTAGAGAATGATTAAAAAAGGCCCGGGCTCTTATCTCTCCTGCTCTTTCCAAAAAGGCCCCTTTCATAGATTTTCTCTCAGCCTCTCTCCTGACACACATCCCGGCCTGTTTCTGGCGGCAACAATCCGTTTCTCATGGATATCTTTTAGGGGAAATGTGATATTTGCAGTATCAGTTCTGTTTAAAATGGCTGCAGAGGGACGAGCGCAAACATTGAGTGTAGAGGATAACAGGGGACGATTTATAGCAAGGGACAAGAATCTACAATGACCAATACAGGAACAAAGAGCTTGCTAAGAAATAAGGCTCAATCAAGGTAGCATTGGTTCTCAATCTGTGGTACACCATGGAACTGTTGAAAAGCATTTGAGATCTGTGGAAATTCTCTTACAGGGACAAATTGTGAACAGATAAAATGTTTTATTTAGCACACAGATTTTCCTATGTCATAACCCCCACGCAAAGTATGATCGCTCTCATCCACCCAAAGCCGTTATCATTTTCACACCCGCCGTGTAAATAGCAAATATACTAGCATCTGTTTGTGCACCCATGGGTGTGTTGGTCTTAAAATGAAGAGTGTTTAGGCAAATTATAGGCTCATTGCTGTCATGGGGCAGCAGAATGCCACGTATTCAAACAACGTCTAAGATCAAGTCTATTTTTGTGCCATGTTTTTCTGCTATTTAAAGATTGCATGATTCTGATGAGCCGCACATATGGGTTCGCACGGGGACCTGGATTATTGCATTTAATATAGACACTTTATCCAAGAAGGAGTAAATCGAGCACAACTGGACTTGATGGAGGAAACTTAAAGACATTTCGCTTCTGAAGGATGCTGAAGAGGGATGGTAAACATCCTTCTTCATCATCCATATCTGCAGACCCTTCCCCTCCCACTGTCTCTGCCAAGTCCAAAATCAGATTCAATCAATCTATGTGCTTACCCGTCCAGGGGACAAGTAGCCATTAGACACATTCTATGAGGCGGCATTTCACAATACGCCGCAAAACTACCAAAAATATTCCCATGACTGAACCACAATATCGAAAACCTGCGAATGGCAAGGGGTAACTGAATATTTCTTACAACAAGATGAAGCAGCATAACAGCGAACAATCCAGCAAACCAGCGAACAATCCAGCAAACCAGTGATCAACCAGCAAACCAGTGATCAACCAGTAACAAGGGATATCTTATGCTGAAATCTCCATAGCAAAATACAAAGCTTTCAACCATGAAAATACAAAAATAAAATAAGTAAACACACAAACAAAGACAGGAAATAGTGTGTCTCACTTTGAGAAAAATATAACACATTGATAGCATTGACAAACATGCTGACTGGTGTACGAAGTGAGAAAGGCAGCAGCTACTCACCACAGTTTGCGGGGCATTGTTGCAGTGTTAACAAGCTGTTCAGGTGCAACCTCTCTCGTCTGTCTGTGTGTGTGTCTGTGTATTTTGTCTTCTATGTCCTACTTTGTCCACTTATAATATTAATTTACCCTCCCCACCACTTCAAGACAAAACCCACAAACAGATGCACGTTCTCTCTCTCTCTCTCTCTCCCTCTCTCACTCTGTCTCTCTCACACACACATGCACACACTCTCTTTGTCACACACACAGAGGTTTGATTATGCAGTTATTCATGAGACGTTGGTGTGTGTGTGTGTACAGTGAAGATGAGAGATCTCTTTGTAGTAACCATGGCTAGACGAGAGGCAGAGGAACATGGGGAATTAATGACAGACATGAAGGGGCAGAAAGTTGGAGATGTGGAGTGGAAGAGAGAAAGTCCCGCATGTATGTGGGATGAAAGGAGCGCGGTGAACAGAAGGCAAAAGGAGAAAAGAAGAAGAGCACCACAGCACCTGCTGCCCTTAAGTGTGTCGTCATCGGATTTTCATCCTCCACCTTTCCTTACCTATTCCTTTCCTTTCCTTTATTCTCTTCCATCTTCCCCCTTCTAGATTTTGCATTGCAGAATTTTAATAGGTCAGAATACAAAGATTGTATAAATAGAATGAGCTAAAACTGCGTTCAAAACAGCAAAACAGTCAAGTCAGGAATCAAGGCAGAGGAATCAGTCGAGGTGGTTAGTGGTTAGTGAGGAAGATGAAGTACAGTATATGTTCAATAATCTTCCTTAACATCGTCTTGCTTTACAGTCGATGTCTGAGGACATGGAGACTGCTCAGATGAATTATAGAGGAGGGGGAAATTACACATGTATTCATAGTGTTATTATAATGTGAATCATGTAAAATGAGTCCTTCACTCACTGCTCCATCCATCCATCCATCCATCCATCCATCCATCCATATCCACAGTCATATGTCATATGTCATGTATTAGTTTCACCTGTGCATAATCTATACATTTTAATTTACTGCTATGCAACCTTCATTATGCCATTTCTCTATTATGCACTGTTGTTTTTCTGCCAACCTTATTTTTCCACTCATGTTAATCCATAAAGAAAAATCACTTAAGAGACAGTGCACAAAGCTATAATTGATGATATCAGAGTCTGCTGCGGAACATCTCTGATAGCATAATGACAGTGAAAGTCGATGTAATTGAGAGCTTTATTGCTGTGCAGTGTGACACATAAATCATAGTCGATGTCAAAGCTTACCACCTAAAGTGTGAGATAATGTCGTCAGATATGTCATTTCTGCAATTACATGATAACCTAAAAAGACTAAGCGAAACAGCTGCATGATTTTAGACCAGTAGCCATAACTTCAATCTCAATTAAATGTTTTCAACACATTATTTTAATGCATCTTCAACTAGAGTGACAACCTATAGTTTACTTATAAATCTCAGTGTGGTAATGCTGACATTATTACAACAATGTTTAACTGCTTTTCTTATGTGCACATGCTGTTTGCTGATTATTTTGGACACTTTAACTACAATTTTTAGCAGAGAAACACTTTGACATGGATGTTAACAGGACAAGAAAATAAATAAATGTGTCCGGCTGAGGTTTCTAAATTGCCTAAAATATCCAGGATTTGATTTTCATGTGTTCTCTGTGAACATCTGTGCTCTTTTTACATTGTATCTAAAAATAAAATGCTTTGCCTCTTTTCCATAGGTCCCGCCTTCCGTACACACCCTGCCCCCAGTGTTCTCTTCAATCAATACCCTAGTGAAGACAGCAGTTTGTGTGTGTGAGTGTGGACCGGTTATCAACCGTTGGCGTTAAAGATGGTGTGCCACCAGGCTCTGTTCTGTCACCCTGTGATTAGAGGCCTGGTTAAGCATGATCTGAGGTTGTGTGTAGCAGGGGCTGGTGGTGTGATTTTGACAGCTGCATCTAATGTGCTATTCATAATCTAATCTGTTTAAACCTCTGCTGCAGTGAGACCAGAGTCTAACACACACACTGCGTAGATTATTAGTTAGCACCAGTGCCTTTTTAGTCAGTGTGTGTTTAGTGTTGTTAATAATGTCTGTGGTGCCTCCATCCCATGTGTCTGTGAGCAAGATATCAACAATCCCATCACACACCCATATTATTTACTTTGTGTCGCACTAACTGTGTAAGCCATCATCGGCAGAGCACAGTGTTTGGTTTTTTGACACACAAGGACAGTGAAGCGTGTTGCATGGAGGAGATGGGGGCCTTTCCAAGATAAATCATTTCAAGCCTGGGCCTCCTCTCCCCTCTTTAACCACACAGGGCACCATTATTAATGCTGTCTCGGACTACAAGTATCTTGAACCTGTTATTAATGACAACATCACAAAGAAAGCAAACAAATGCAAGGTACATTAAAGAACAACAGTAACTTTATTACTGTTATTATTATCATTGTCATTACTATTATCAAGGTCAACCAAAGGCTGAGAGCAGTCTAAATTTATGCTCTACACTTGAGTGTACCGTTGGAAACCCTTTGATATTGTATACGTTATTTCTGGACCATCACATCATCCAACAAGTCATTACATGGCGTCATACATCAAGCATGATTCATGTCAATATCCACATGATATGGAAGGATGAGAGGATTCCATAGAGATAATGTGAGGGTGAAGATTCCAAGTAAATGGAGTGTATACTGTTGCTATCGACTGTGTCCTTAGACGGAATGGATTCAGTACCGCTAGAGCTCACACACAGGAGCCATTCACCTGTCATTGCTACGGTAACCACCATTAGCATGGTTTGTTTGAACAAAAGAGAAGTGGCTCTCACATAATATCCTTCAATCAGCCTCAAAGGATGCTGCATAGACCAGGACCGCTGCGGTTCAAATGATATGCACGTTAGCTCACAGCTAAAACACATTCATTTGACTAACCTGTTGTTATGTAGCGTATATCTCAGACGACGGTTTGGTAAAATGACTGACAAGATCCATTCCCCCGTCACAACAAACCCAAAGAATCCAGGTCTGTCATGAGTATTAAATATCTTGGACAGGAACGGTGGATGAAGAGGGCAACATAGTACACAGAGAGTACAGTTCATTTGTACATAAAGGCTATTTAAGGACATTTTACAAGCTATGAAAGCTCTGCAACATTGCATTGTGGGAATTCCTGAGTATTCTATGAGACTCCTTCAAAGTTTTGTTCAGATTTGTTCAATATTATTTTATAAAGGATATTTTCCCGTCCTTGACTTGCATTAGCTAGCACGTATAAAATACAATGATCGACAACAGAAGAAATATTAATTCAGCTTTTCATTTAATGAGAAATTAGTCCAGTCGGTTATCAAAATAATGAGGACACCAGGCTGTATCTCTCAGTAATAGCACCGCCTATGCTCTTTCTTCTCCCTTACAGCACCACCCAGTGGACATTCTGTTTTGTGGTCAACTGTGGTCAAACTTAACTAAACTGTACAACAAAGGACTGACTTGACATTTCAAAAACATTTCAATCTCTTCAACTGTTTTATATAAGGGAGGCTGCTGTATAATCCAACAAAATAAAAAAACTGTTCTGCATAATATGGGACATTTAAAGCCAATGGATCTTTGCTGGACCCACTTAGTCAAGTTGATCTTAAGATACAGTTTTAAATTTGCCCATAAACAAGATGAGAACAAGAACTTACCGAGCTTTCAGTGCAGACAACGAGGCCTTGTCAATCCTGGAGAGACAGGAAGACAAGAAGCGGAAAAAGACATCATGTTAAGAAGAGCTCAAAAACAGACAGCAGTTCAATATGTTGCTTTAAGCATCACTTGGAGCGCTGGAATACAAAGCAAAACTGAGTGATGATAACTGACATGACATCAGCTGTGAACAGCGGGGTGTTTAAGAGGATGTTCATTTCACAGATTCACTTTGATGACAGGGCTGTCAACAGGTGTGAAATACTACGATCTGTGAGAGCTATTACAGCCAGAATGTGCACGATATCCCAGAAAAGGCATAAATGTTTTAGAAATCATTATGAAACGTTGCAAAAAAGATGTGCATGCTATTGCAAACTTGACATGAGATGTGCGGCCCTCAATGAAAACTCTGACCCAAGCAGACAAAACTGGAAAAATGTCAAACTGCGACTCCCGCGGCAGGAGGATGAAATACACACACCACTGTGTTCAGCTCAATGTAGTTTGACCTCTCACCTATCATGTATGAGGAGTTCATGCGCAAACACGGGTAAAAGTCATACTCAGAAGGAATAAACAAACAAACTTGTTGAATTAGTTCTTCCTAGAGTGCACGCTCAAATAAAAAACATGATTTCGGATACAAACAGTGATAACGAGATGAGATCACTGATTCGGCCGACTCGTTGTACCCGAGTAGGCCAGATGGCATCATTATGTGGACTAATTAGCCAGGAGCTTCTGACAGGCGATGCTCCTCATTTTGCCCTGATTTAGCCTGTTGTCAGCTGTCAGTTTGCTCAAACTTTGCCCTGCAGCTGCATACAGGGATGCTCTGCAGACAATTCATGTAGAGTGAAATGAAGCCGCTGTGATTGAACATACACACACAGTGCACGCTTCCCACCAGCAACTTTCACTCGTTTGCTCCTGCAATGTACCAAAATAGTCTCAACAAACTCTGCTTTGCTGCTATAGGATTGACTCGCAGTTTCTGCAGACTGTGTTGCTGAAACATAAATCCTACGTATAGCTATAACATAATCTAAATCTAATCTCCTGCTCTCTGATGCATGCTCTGTCCCCTCGTCATTCATTCAGTCAGTATGAATATTAATTAGGGTCTCACTGACCATTTACAGGCAACTGTGGGTGTTACACGAAGCCCATTTTAAGTGGTTTGTGTTTTAAGGGGGGAACCGCAGTACGACGGAAGTGTACGATGAGGTATAAATCAAAATATTCTTGTGCTTACACACTTTCTGTGTTTCATGCACAGGCCACCTTTTGATGAGGTTACCCAGAGTTCTCTGCAGACGGCTCAGACCGGTTATGAGACACCTTCATGTTTATCATGCTTCATTTCATAATGTTCACACTAAAAACATGGACAATCACGCATGTATGCATCTCTGTGTGTGTGTGTGTGTGTGTGTGTGTGTGTGTGTGTGTGTGTGTGTGTGTTTCAGCTGAAACACCTCCTCAGGGAGACGATTTGAAATAGATCTCGTTCATTTTGGGGACCATACAGCCGTACAGTATCCCCTCTTTCTTATACACACTGGCACTCACACAGAACACTCATTCATGCAAACACAATGCTCTCTATTCTCAGCGTGCCAGCCTCCAGCCTTGATGTTTTAAATATAATTTCAGTGATATCATCAACCGTTTCCGCACCATAAAGGCACAGAGGGGAAACGGAGCAGAGCAGATACGCTGTGCTCAGTTCAGCCTCATAGATTCATGATGGGCTACAGGTTGAAATGCATTCCACAAAGGCATCTACGTTATGTAAGAGGATGCCAGAAGGAAGCTGGCACATTTAAAGGCAATCAACATTTAAATAAAAGTATGAAATCATCAAGCATTGTAGTATTATTATTCACATTTAATGTCACAGTTAAAATAACTGCAGCATGACGTCTTTACTGTATATAAAACTATGAAACAGTGATTACTGCTACAACCAGTGCACTCAGGATAAACTAAAGATGAGCCTTGTATTGTAGTTGTCATATAAATTATATTGGGATAAGACTAACCGCCTAAAGACTAAAGAGGCTGCAATCATGGTCACAGCTGTTAGTGGATATTTAGTTACAGTTATAAAAATCATCAGAGAGAGGAAAGGAATCCACCCGCCATCATGTAGTTCAGGAGAAGAACATTTTCCAAATTCAGCTTATTGTACAGCTTTGCATCTGCGGGCTAAATGTCTGATGAGGCGCTCAGTGTGATGATTGTGTGTTGGGTAATGGTGCGTGTTACGTTCTCTGGAAGAATGATTTATCTGACGTTGAGGTACTATGCAGAGCAAAGCTTGAATAGGAGGAGAAAAGGGAGAATTAATGTGTTAAGGTTGATTTGAAAGTGTGAGGAAGAGCGTGTGTGCTTCTGGATGAACAACAACGTATCAGGTTTAGATCGGAAAGAAACTCATGACTTATTAGAGAATGGATGTGACAAACTATGGAGCAAAACTGTGTTTGTGAACGTACGTGAAGTCTTTCCAGCCGGACTCAAAGGTTCATTATCAGCAACAGTAAGAAGAGCAAACAGGAAAACTGGAAACATTAGATTGTATTTGGTATTGGCAGACTTGCTGGAACCTGGCACTGTGCATTGGGTAAACGTTGTCATGCATGGCCATCAGGGCCACGCTCCACCATGCAACACTGATGATTACAGGCCGACCAACGGAAACACCTGTCAAAATACCAGCAAGACCACTGACGAATCGAGATATACTGGACTCTGAGTGGATCAAATATCTCAAGGGACACAACAAGGAACCAAGCACTTCACCACAGCACCGCAGGATGGGTCCTAAACGATGACCTGGTCACCCTACTCATCACGACGGTAGGATGGATTCACATTAACTCAAGCCTCACAGAGTGTGGAGTGAGCAACTGATCCTCAAGGAAAAGTCAACATGAGAGCCAAAACAGAAGAAGTCATGGAAAGGTCAGGCTGAGGTTAAGTGTGGATCTCAAGGAAGGATATATGGATCCTACCGCTAATGTAACTATAATCTGTTGGTTTTAATTTCCAGAGGAAAACCCGCCTAAGGGAATGTAGAGGAGTAGGTACGGAGAAATTCCAAAACACGTAGATGCATATCAACTACAGGGAATGACTGAATTCATTGGAAAGTCCATTCTAAGATAATAATGCTTGACGGATTGGTGGAAATGTACCCCAGAACTTTTGAACATGGGGAAAGGCCCACTATATGTACAGTATATATATATATATATACAGTATAAAAACAGTCGTAAAAACAAGCTGAAGCTTAAAAAGAAAGACTGTGATCAAATCATGTGTTTGGTCAAGAAATGTCATCCTCCCTTCACCTGCACTAACAGATGTTCCACACCAATGTAAATAATCTCCAAAACGATAGCAGACTATGTTATTTTTATCACTGTGGTGACAGTGGCACATTGTCTGTTGTTCCTCATCACTGTCAGTCCGGTGTAAATCCCAAAACACGGACAGCAGCTCACACAAACAACAGAGTCACAAAGCAGCCTGTTGATTCTCAGTGATTCTGAGTGAAATTGTACACACTCACACACACACACACACACACAGCCAAGTACATGAGTAAATATACCAGCAGATTTACAGAACATGTGCAAATATCCACAAGTGCATTATCTTAAGCATGTGCATACATAATGAACAGTGACACACACGCGGAAACATACACACGCGTCTAAAGAAAAGGCAACATACCATCCATATCCACCAAAAGATACACTTCTCCTCCTCAGCATTTTGATACAGTGAAACTTCGCAGCTGTTCTCTCTCCCGCTCCCTCCCAGTCTCTCTCTCTCTGTCCCTCTGTTGCTTGGTCCGTCTCTCTTTGCCTTTCCTTTTTTTCCTTCACTTCTCCTAACTGCCTCTTCACAGCTGCAGTTTTGGCCTTGGCAATTGAGCAGTCAACTACTTTTGGTGTTTGCAGGCTTTTGCAACGCACATGCACACGCAAAAGACATTGACACACACAGATACAGAGAGGTATACATACACACAGCTGGGGAGGAGCAAGGAGGGGAGGGGCCATATCCCATCTCAGCGCAAACACACACAATAAGGCTTTGACTCATCTTTATTTCAAGAAGCAGCTTGAATTGGTGCGGCCAACCCACAATGCAAGTCAAGAGGAAATGGAATACTGTATATATTTTACCATCATAGTGTCAGCTACATCATACACACACACACACACTGCAATAAATAGTTTAATATCAGTGAAATGTCAACTAGCATGTAGATGGGTTGTTTATGTGATTCTCAATAACTCATGCAAATGTGATCTTAGTAAAATCATACATGAAGAATCTGCATTAACAGCCTGTGTGAGAACAGATCACAATGTTTCTAACACAATGTATTGCTTCTATTATAGGAAATGGGAGGAGGTGCAATGCAGTGCGGTCAACCTCCCGTCTTGTGACCAAAGGGTGTGTCCTTCCTGTCGGTCCTTCCCCCTCCCTCCAGAGTTCGCAGGTCTTAACTCAGTTATAACAAAACAAAACTCGGGGAGCTTTTGATGTTGCAAAATCAGCTCTTCATGATATCACTCACTCGGACTGACAGCTGGCTTTTATTCTATTCACCACATCTTTTTTTTTACAGGACCCCTCATATTTAGACAAGTCAGTCAACAGGGCAGCAGTATTTATCATCATGGGGCAATAGAACAGATAACATACAAGGAGCATGCAATATCCCTCTATAAAATGAAATATTAGATCAACAAAATAAACATCAAGAAAACAATTAACTCAGAATTTCACACACACCTTAATTTCAAGAGACAAGCACTCACAGTGACAGAGACAGTTGTGATGGTGAACCTCCCCCTCCCCCTAGTGGTTCAAAGAGAACAGAATTAAAAGCTTTGGAAGGAGGGAGAGAGAGAAAGAATTATTATTATTTGTTTATTTATTATTTTTTATTTTTTAAATCAACCATTTCAAACAATTGCGAGTACCATCTATTGGCACAAAGGACAGTTGTTACATCACGTCCTGTGTTCTTATGATTCAAACAATTGATGCCTTAAAACCTTTTCATTTAGAAATTCATGACTGTAATTGAGTTGTAAACCATCCATTCATCCATCCATCTATCCATCATCATCCATCTATCCATCTATCATCATCCATCCATCATCCATCATTCATTCATCCATCCATCCATCCATCATCCATTCATCCATCCATCATCCATCCATCCATCCATCTATCCATCATCCATCCATCATCCATCATCCACATCCATCCATCCATCCATCCATCCATCATCCATTCATCCATCCATCATCCAGCCATCCATCCATCTATCCATCAGCCATCCATCTATCCATCATCCATCCATCTATCGATCAACCATCCATCATCCATCCATTCGGTCCGAATGAAATGATTTGATAGGATTAATTCAGGATTACTGGATTTACAGGTATCAGATTTATATATAATTCTTTTTTCAGA
>OMNV01013084.1:5471-27577 GCA_900303265.1 Brotula barbata
GGGGGGGGGGGTGTTATACAGTATGTACTGTACATACAGTGTTAAGGCATACCTTGTAACATAAGCAAAAGCATCATCCTAAGCCTTTCTTGCATACCAGAACTACACTGTACTGTATGGATAACATATAAATACGATGTAAATAGAGTTCATTTGTTGCTCGTCCGCAGCATCACTCTTCATCTCATTCCACTCCGGGCTGGTTTACAGCGTCACTACACCTCGTTACAGAGCTGGTTTGTGTTTCGTAATAAGGAGCTGGGGTTCACTTTGGTTTGTCGTTTTGCATTATGAAGTCAGAGAGTGTATTAAAAATGGGTTTGTTGAAATGTAGTGAAACCTTCGTATTGTCTCAGAATTCCTGGTTGTCACCTTCCTTCCATTGCTGTTGTCCGTTACATTTGGAAAACAAGCCATTACAGAGATGAGCAGAATCGATGGCCAGGTTCCAACAGTTTGTCTTCGGTGTGCAGTTGGCGAGTAGCAACTTCAATTCGTTGATCAAAGGTAATTTGAGTCAAATTGCGACCGGATAGATTTTTGCCAAAAATGTCGTTATGGATATTGGAGTGGAGCAGTTCACTTTAGAAAGCTTGTCCTTGGACAGGGGCTGCAATTATTGGCAAGTATTAGCAGAAAACTAAATGAGTGGCCTGGCCTTCACTTCCTCATGATGATCACTGGGTAAAATAACAAACCCATCATCAACAAACATGTCCAGGAAAGAATTATGTTTTTACCTCAAAATATATCAACACCAATTGGATTCTCCTCAGTGTATGAAATAAACATGAAGAAATAAAATTTCCCTCCACAATATGTCAGCATTGGATGAGTGATCCTGTTGGAACGTGGCCTGCTGGTGTGTACGGAGACGTCCACCTGACAGAGTGCCTTGACTTGTGTCCCACCAATTCAAAAATTCAGGGATGTCTTTTGCTTCAAGTGAAGTGTTTTGATGGTAGTGACCGTAGCTAGAATGGTACAGCTGTAGAGAGAGTTTAGACCCACAGATTATTTATGACATTGTATAAATCTGTATAGTATCTATTGTTTCAATTGGACATTTATAAACTTTCTGAATACAAAGTGTCTCTGCTGGTAGAATAACTCGTGTTGAATTGAAGTCGTGTACTGAGTGGAATCCTACAGGAGAGGAGTGTGGTTCCATTGTGGCTTTGATGTAAAGGTTTCCCTGTCTAAATATAACCTTTAATCTGATTTATTGAAGCTAAAATGTCATTTTTTACAGTGATGAAATAAGTTACTTGCCCCCCTTTGTACTTCCCACGCTTTGTTACAGCCATATTCTATAATGGTTTAAATTAATTTTCCAAATCAATCTACACAGGACAACCCAAGACAAAATGGACATACCTTTTTTTGCAAATGTATTCAAATTAAAAGACTGAAATCATTGTGGTGAAAGACTATTTGCTCCCAGTTCTGACAGCTTTTGAAATAATTTTTCAGAGCACTATTCTGTTTATCCATTTTAATTTACATGGCTGTAAAACAGTGAATGTGGGAAAGGGGAGTAAATACTTTTTGCACTGTTAACTGACGCTTTGAAAAATGTGACTGTGGACATTAAGCTTGTATGTCAGCGGCAGGAAACACGCCTCATGGCCAAAATGGAACAAAGCTACAATTTGGATTATAGATGGATGTGCTTTACAACCACGATGAAAGAGTACACAAAAACCTGCAATGGATGACGACAGGCTTTCAACCGAACTTCCTTTGGATATGAATCCAACCTCTGTCACCTAAATTCTAGTGAAAGTGTAAACCAGTGTACTGTAGTCTACAGAGCGCTGTTGTTTTCCACGTCTACATGTGGGGGTGGGAAAGACTCGACCGGGTGTGGTTCTTGTTTCAAGTGACATGCAAATCATCCATGTATTATTTCTGTTCCAGAGCAGCGTTTTTTCCTGTAAATAGTCTCTGTATGAAAGTGTGACTAAATAAAAACATTGCCAATGGACAGGTTCGTGTGTCATTCCTGGTCACTTTTATTGTTACAAAAACAGAGAGAAACACAGATCTGAAGGGGAAAAAAACCTTCAGACATTTGATCATGTATTTCATGAATCTGAAATGTCATATTTCAGTCCATACCTGATCCCTTGTTTTAATGAAAAATATAAACCCTAGTTTAACACCCGTTCCTCTGCCCGGGCCCCCACCGCCCCCCAGCTTTGTTTTTTCCCTCCTGCTCGTCTTTATTTGGAGCCAGTGGACAGCAGAGCGATGAGACCTGAAGACGCGCTGATGGACAGAATGTAGTTGCTGTAGAGCAGTGAATTAAGGACAACATATAAATTAGCAAAGATAAACTACTTAATAAAAAACACAGAGGTGAGCGTTTAGTAATGATAGCATGGCCTGTAGTAGTACGAAAAAGGATACACAGTGGGGTTGAAGTTCTTGAGCAGGAAGAAGGAGGCGACGATGACGAGGACCAGGAAGAGTGTGTTGTTGTAGAAGATAGAGAAGGTTGTGGCCTCGTAGTCGGCGACTTCATTCTTCTTCCACAGGATCCTGGACATTTACAGAAGAGACATCACTTTCATGCTCACGTACAGAATGTGGGCTCAGTGGAGACAAACAACATCACACAAACTGTCATTTCTTGTGCAATTATTTTTGAAATGGCAGCCATTCCAAAGAAGATGAAAACAGGCTTTAGTCTGATTCCATTTCAGAGAAATTCATCTGATCTTCAAGAGGTTTTTTAAAAAATTGTCCACTCGAATCCAATACTTATTTACAGAGATGTACTTTTCACATATTCTATGTTGTTACACAATATGTATATGTAGCTGCATTTGTGGTATAAATAATGTGTTCTAAATCTATCTATGAAAGTAAATCTACCATAGTTAGAACTCAAACAGATTCAAACCACCAAAACTAAACTAGTACAGTTGCTGTGATTTTCACAAACATCACACGTTACATATAGATAAAGCTCATCTCCATCGCTCAGTCTGTTTTAAAAATATCTCCCATTTAAGAATTCATTTTAAAGCCAGTCACACACTTGCTTGGACAAAAGTAGTGAAGTAAAAGTATAGGTTTTCAGGTATGTGCTTAGGGACAAGTATTAATTTACTGAATTACTTTACTATAGTAAAGTACAAAGTCTTCGAAAAAATACTTAATACAGCTGTGAAGTATTTTTATTGTTACTTTACACCACAGGTTGTAATAGAAATAAAATAATGCTCATCTTAAAAATGGAATGTTTAACTATATTTATATTCGTGAGTTCAGTCCATCAGAATAAAAAGTATTTTAGACTTAAAATAATTATGCTTGTTTTACCTCTCGTCTTTCTCCTTGCGGGACATCTTGCGGTTGTCAGCCTCAGACAGTTTCCTGGTTACCTCCTTGGAAACAGCGTCCTCGCGTTTCTGAGCAACTCTGAATCACAGAATAAGAGTATCTTAATATCTTGTGATATATAACTGCCCTCTAAATTACGGAAGGTACTAATGTTATGTTCATATGTGCACCAATTTATTTTCTTCTGATGTGATAAAGCTTTTATTTGGATTTGTATCAAAAGGTCTGAATGTGTTTTCTGTGTTTATGTTTCACTCGACAACAAGAAATCCAATTGTAGGTTTAATTTCAAAAGTTTCTGCTGTTTCCATTAATGAGTTATTAATTTCATCAGATAGAATGCAATTTAGTGTATTTCTCCTTAAATACTAGCAAATTAATTGCTAATTGAGTGTACTTTACAGCAAATCAGTTCATGGTTACTCAATGAAATGTGGATACATTTTTCTCATTAGTAACCCATTAATAATTCAGTATACCATCTGTAGAAATGCCATAAAACTTTTAAAACTTTTAAAAATTCTAAAATCCATTAGTATAGCTCTTTCATAAGTTTCTTAAGCAAGTTTATTTCCTTTGAAATTCTCTTTGATTCTCGTGGACATCGAGGTGGTACAAACACAGAGTACAAATCCCCTTGAGGTTCATTTTCCTCAGCGGGCTGCTCAGATCTCCACTCACTTGTGTTTGAGTACAAACTTGACATTCTTGTAGGCGAAGGCCACCAGATATGTGCTGACCAAAGTCATCACAGCATACAGAACTGCAGACTGGACCAGGTCCATATGCCAAATCCTCCAGAAAAGCCCTGGAAACACAAACACACACAGAATTGATCAGGTAGGAACTACCTATAAATCTAACATGCATTTTAACATTACTAACCCATTAATAATTCCTCACATCACCTAGAAAGGCCACAACAATCGTAATCCCTGGACAAGAGACCTTTAGCAAGAAAGTAATAAAGTAACCACTGGATTTTTAAGCTATTGCATGTCAAACTTCCTTTGAAAATCTCTTTATTCTTGATGTGGTGGGTATAATTTTATGCAGACTTCCACAGAATGCACCCTGATATGACATCTGGAAACTAACCTTTTCTCTAGAATCTAAACATAAATTAAATTAAACATATAAACACGGAACCATTCGTAGTTATCTCAGAGTTTGAGGTTAATTGATCCGAGTGCACTGTGTACTATGTTAGTACACGAGTCACTTTTCTCTAGCTAGCCGTTAGCATTAGCTAGTGCGTTACTCACAGATGGGAATGGCAGAAACAATGAGCGCGTTTCCGTAAAACAAAGCGGTGGATTTAGCGGACAGGTTTCTGCTGAAGTCCTGCAGGAGTAGGTCTTCTTCCGACTGCTGCTTGCTGTTGCCTTTGGGTGCCATGGCTGAAGACTAACCGGGCTGTGTTCTGTTCAGACGGGGACCGAAGAAGACTGACACGTAGGATCAGCCGGGCTAGGGAGCCGCTAACGACGCGTCAGCATAAACCCGGAAGTACTGCTGAGCTTCTTCTTCTACTGTGTTTTCTCTCGCGCGGAGCTTTACAGGAAATCAAACGTAACACTTTCCAGACGTCAGTGAAACAACTTAAGGCAATCAAAGAAAATAAGGTAATCCTTTATTGTACCACAGCGGGGTCACTTACGGTGTTACAGCAGTAAACAGGACTAACAGGAAGACTGTACAAAAACAAGACATTGTCCATAAATAGTCAGTAAAAAGCAAAAACAGACAACACGTAAACAGTAAATAAGAAGGACAGCATGAATAGGTGAATGGTAAAAAAAGATTGCAGTGCAGAAAGTTCTGGAAGAAAAGACAAAAATCAGCAAATTAGCAGGACAATATGTCTATGAATGGCACCAAATGACAGGGGACACTGAGCGATAACACACACATACACATTCATTGAGATGTCACCAGTGTGGGATCAGTAAAGTTCTTCTCATCTCATCTCATCTCATCTCATCTCATCTCATCTCATTGAGAGAGAGAGAGAGAGAGAGAGAGAGTGAGAGAGAGAGTGAGTCCTGTGTAAATTGCCTGTGAGAATTTGAATGAAGCATTTTATGCCCACTAGAGGTCAATATCTGCACATACTATTTGTACATTTACAATTTGCACATTGATCTTTGGCCCTTCTAAGAGCTAGCAGTTAGAATTTGTCTTTAAGACACTTATATAAAAATATTAGTGGGAGTTAAGTCAGGGTCATAGCAACTCCACAAAGTTAGGATGAATTTGAAAAGAATTTGCACGGGCTTTTTAGAACAATTGTACAGTGTCAGAGGGAAGAGGGTTACTTGAACCATTTGATAAAAAGTAGAGCTCTTATCTCTACATCACGTGTTATGGACTGATTCAACCCACCAGAGGCTTTGACAAATAATGCTACATCCCACTCACACTTTCAGAGGACAAACATGTCAGTGTACGGTCCAGCTCAGCCTATGCTCAACCTCTTAGCAGAGGATGAGCAAAATCCTCTGCAAAAGTCCCCTTTATCTTTCCTATCTTGTCATTCAAACCCAATACAAACCACTGGAGATGTTTAGACAGCAGAAAAGCAGAGAGGCCTTCAACCACCGCTGCCAGCACACTGATTAACCTCCTGCTGAGCTGATATTTTCTTTCGCTCGCTTTGCATGTTCGTGTGTCCGTGTGTGTGTCTGTGTGTGTGTGTGTGTGTGTGTGTGTGTGTGTTATGATGATGCAATGCAGACAGGCAGGTTTGCGTGATGCTCCAGTTTTAAAATGGGGATAGAATTTAGGGATTAAGCATGCACTACAGGGGTGAAGGGAGGATGGAAATTGGAGCAAGAGAGAGCCTGCCCGCCCCCTTCCCATCTCTCTCGTTGTGTGTGTGTGTGTGTGTGTAAGTTTGTAAGGGTGTACCACATAGCTTTGACGACACACTGACCATCAATCCCGTACACACACACGCACACACACGTGCACACAGAGAGAGAGCAGGGGTGCTGCTGTGTTTTAGCTCTCTTGTCATCACACCCTGAGGAGTGTGTGACAGATCACCTGTCATATGATAAATTCTTTTTGAGTTATCATTCTTTGACACCAGCCTGAGGCAAAGCTCTCGGGGCTCCGCATCTGCATATTACATATGCATGTGCCCCTAGATTTCGTGTAAAAATAGCACCAATGTGTGCGATGGGTTGTGGCAACACTGCTTGGCTATGTGTGTGTTTGATGATTGTTTTAAAGTCGACATTTATATTGTAAAAAGATAAAAAAGAGCTGAAGATTTCAGAAGATGTATGCACAAGCACAAGCTCTATGCACTGTTTACACACATTGTGCATGGATAGATTGGCGTGACAGTGTGACATTGATTTACACATGTAAGAGTCTGTTGTGAATTTAGAAGGTATCAAAACAAAAGTGGTTTCAGAGTGAAGGAGTCGTCCCCAGTTCAGTCTGCTGCCACAAACAACATGAAGTCGATCTGAACGGGCACATGCTCTTTATTTTCTGAATAAATCTATTATTATTTACATGTGGAATGGGTTCATCGGTCGGGGTGCTCAGAGGGGGAGGTGGGTATAAACTGTTTGTACGTTTAATAAAATCTTCCTTAAAAAAATTGCTTTTTGAAGTTCCTCAAGAAACTGTTGCAACATAAGAGAGGACTGCACAAAGCGCCTTTATTCTACTTTATTTTTCTATTCTACTTAACTAGTTTTAGGTAGTTTTTGTCAAGCCCGGTCAACAAAATACACTCCACATGCATTTTACAACATCATACTCGTGAAATTAAATTTTTTGTATTTGTAGTTGATGTCTTGATAAAGAGAAGAAATAAACAGACCTCATGGCTCGGTCCTTAGTTTAATCTAAAATGTAGGTACTTTGTGTCTTTTCCTTGTCTGTGCTTTGAGATTGTTTTGTTTTTTTTAATTTTGACTTCGTCAATGCTATTTATCTGACCCCGTGTCTTTGGATTTATTGGTGTCTTCAGCGTCATTCACTCATTCATTCCACAACATACACATGCAGATGACAGTGGCTTTCTCTTTCTCTGTAGATGTCAGTAGATCCTCAGTAGAGTCGAGGGGTCTGCCAGATGAACGGATACAAAGACGACTGTGTAGACAGAGAGAAACACCTGCGTGATCGGCGCCCGAGGCTCCGTGCTACGGTTACAGGATCTGATGACCTCTCTCCTGCCATGTGAGTCTTTCTCCAGGGATTCTATTCACTCTCCCACCTACACCAATAATACCCCCCCACCCCAACCCAACCCAATATCTCTTCCTTCCGCACGCAGACATTTGCTCAAAAGGTTGCATGTGGTTCGCCTCTCCAGTTGCCTTTGTGTCCTCTGATTTATTTCTCCCCTTTGGCCTGACAGCGCAGAGAACGTGATACTGCAGAGGTGTGTGTGTGTGTGTTGTGGGGGGTGAGGGGCGAGGTGAAGGGTGTGTAATCCCTCGGAGAGAAGAAGGGAGGAAAAGGAGTAAAGTATTTGTCTTTGCAAAGGATGCCAGACATGTGTTTACACTTTCTGCCCACTTTCTCCATAAATACTTTGTTCACCCGCAGGGTCGTGTGCTTCCAAGTGATCATGCATGCAAGCATATGGTCGTGTGTGTGTGTGTGTGTGTGTGTGCGAGAGAGAAATGCTGATGTATTTTCTTAAACCACTCTCTTCTTTGGCCTTTGGTCATTATCATCCTCATCAATGGGAAACCTTTATCAGTTTGGAAAAAGTGGGATTAGTGGAATTCATCCAATCATCTAATCCGAGTAAAAATAGGTGTCACAGGTTTCCAATAAAAACCCACTCCATTATTCTGATTATTCCATCTGGCTTTAACATATTGATCTCTTTTCTAGAAAATTCCTTAGAAGTCAGAGTGCCCTGGAAACAGCTCAGGGGAATATAAATAAGGACTCATTTTAAGACTGAATTTCTCAGCTCCAAATAAGACAGAAGAGGAGATAATTTTTGCTTTTCCAGCTGATGATGACAGCGGTGGCGTGACTCATAGGTGTGGAGGCTCTGCTGTGGTCAGATATACACTGTTTATCAGGTCAGCCAGACCTGGGCATCGAGTTTCATAGCTATCCGTATTACGATGACACGAGCTGAGCTTTTCCCGGCAGTTATGGTGACCCTCCCGGCAGTGCTCGGTCCCAAAACAAATGCTCACGTGGTTCCATTCCTTCACTCCAATAAACACATCATTTCACAGTGTACTGATAAGGAGACACTGAGATAAGATAGGAACGGGGCGCTCATTTTATGTGTGTGAAATCCTCTGTTCCTGTCGATTCCCTGCTTTTCTCAGCAGTTTGTCCATCTGTTTATTGTACACGCTTTGACTTCCTTTGAGATGTGCGATTTATTTAAGGGAATAAATAACCTGATGTAATCTTTATAATTATGTATATGGAGGATGAGAAACATCTTCTCCATACAATCAACATCACATTAAAACTTCTTTAGGGCAATAAATTGGCTTTTTGATGCGGCTGTGTGGCCTGTAAAGCCCTTTGAGATGTCGGATTTGATTTTGAACTGTGCAAATAAACTTGATTTAAACTTTAAGTGTTACAATTGTTATATCCTGCTAGGAGAAAAAAACGTTGAAAACATCACGACTCATTGCAACTGTCATAGGAAAATCAGGGTTGAATGCGTGATACTGTGGTCGTCAGGGGAAATTTTGTATCTGCAGCTGTTGTTCAAACATCAACTTTGTTAAATCATGGTGCACATCTAATACACACACACACCCACACAGAGACATACAAAATGCTCATAAAGCTGCTACAGTGACCTTTCAGCTACAGAAAGAGCAGAAAGCTTCCCTCAGCTGCCAAAATGTCAGCATCTCTCTCTCTCCTTCTAAGAAAAGCCAAGTTTGCAGCGGGTTCAGCCTTCATGTCACATCATAAACACACAAATGATCTCGAGCTGCCAAAAGTCTTTCAAGCGTCTTTCTCTCTCTCTCTCTCTCTCTCCCAAGAAAGGGTTAACTCGGTCAGAATCGCCAGCTGTGTGTGCTGTGATCTTGTGATCGTTAAGACAGTCCAGCTACTGGAAGGACACAGATTCACACACACGCCTTATAAGAAAATGAGAAGAATCTGAATGTGAAGCTCTTCCTGTTCCGTTGGGTGACACTGAGCTCGAACTAAGGGCCCTGTGGAGGATTGGACCAGTCAGTTTGTCAAAGTAGAGATAGCAGGAGAGAACGCCAGGGTCAGGGCACCCTCAGGACTCAATTAACGTATCACCAACGATTCAAACATTAAAAAAATAAATAAATAAATACCAAGACTTCTAAGGAAAGGTGCAATGAAACTGTGGAAAGACAGCAAAATCAAAGACATTTCTATTTATACATTTTATCTGAGGCGACACACCGACAGCGCTGGTGTCCAACTGTGTGTTTACCTGACGGTCACTTGGAAGTCTGGAATGCCCAGAGGTTACAGGGCGCATATGAACCTGACAGATTTGGAACAATTTGAAAACATTTCTGCTGTGGAAAAACTTTATGAGTAAGCCAGAGATGGTTGGAGAGGTGTCGTGGTAATGGACGTGCTGCCGTGGAAACAGACGCATGGAAATGGTGCCAAATATGTGTTCAATGTGTTTCACGGTGGTCAAATTAAATGAGGGAGTGGAGAGGGGCCTTCGGTTACCCTCACTCCGAGGTAACAAATGTCTGGCATGAAGATTCCATCACGGTAACATCACAATGGAGCGACTTTTGACCATCGGCGAGATAACCCAGGAGTCATTAGTCCGGAGTAATCCTTTGGACATACTCAGTGGACGTGTGAACACTGTTCGTGTAGCCTGTGGTATCCTTAGGGTGGTGTGGCGAGCTGAGTTTGCATTCTTGGCGTCAAATCTGCCTCTTTCAAGCTGGGTGTCAGATGTGCGTCTGCTGTTTATGATGGTCATAAATGAGGTATCAAAAGGCCTGCGAGCTCTGGAAAATGTCATTGCAATGATATCAGATGATGTCATTCTTTTGGTCTCCTTGGACTGTGGACTGGAGCAGTTTGTGGACTATTGTGTCATATGGACAGAATGAAAAGTGATTCCAAATTTGGGACCGTGGTTCTCCCTGAAAAAAACGTGTGTGTGTGTGCAGACTGCCTGCACATGTGAACTTGGTATTTCTTGCATTCAGAAATGTGCAGGATCAAAGGCAGCCAGGCGGCCTGTCTGTTTCTACTGTGGATGACACTAATTTTAGACGTTCTAAAGTGTTTTCAATTAGACTTTCATATTCATATAAGAACACAATGTGAAAACAGCAGTACAAAAGTTTATTTCCTTAGTTTATTTCAATATTGGTATGATGAAACATTGAATAATGTAACTGCCATGAGGGTGAGTGTGTATAAATTATTAAGCTTCATCTCCAAAGGGAGACACTGACCTGTCAGCTGCAGGTTAAGTCCACAATCATTGTCATGAGTGATGTCACACAGAAGTGACATCACCTCGGTAAGAAATATACATAAAGGCAGATATGGGACCCAGACAGTCCTGGAGGAAAATCAAACCAGCCAGAACTTTAGGAAACAGCTACAGGATGTGTGACCTTTACCTAGTTGTGTGTGTAGCAGCGTAGGTCATCATCATCATCACCATCATAACAGATCAAACGCGGAGGTTCACCAGGTTGGACTGACCTGTTTTATGGAATAATTTTAACAGTAAGAATTCATAGTGTCACGTTGATGTCTTGAATGGTCCTGAATTAAATGTTTAATTTTAATATTTATCTTTGTTCTTACTATAGTTCATTTAAAACTTTCTAATACCTACTAATAAAACTTTTATTACAGAGGTATTGACGATTCTACTCTGGCTAGTTAAAGCAAATCTGTAATCTGTCATTCATATTTTGATTTTATTGAAATTTTATTACCACTTTGAGTGACTCTAGGTTGATTAACCCCTTAAATACCAGTCAACGAATTGGTAATTCGCTACACTTTATGGCAAACACTTCAGGATGATTTAAACTTTAAACTCATTCAACTCTTCAAACTCTTGAAACTCTTCAAATTTAAGTTCAAGGGCCAGTAGCACTGCAAATTGTAAGGATTACAGTACATTTTGGTTGTTGTTATTATTAGTATTATTAGTATTATAGTTGCTCTAACGACCCAAACACATTGTTTGTTGGCCAACTGGTTTGCAAGTGCACGTGGGTCACAAAACGTGCACGGTTTGAATCACACTGCCCATTATTGTTCAATTATGTTAGGAAAAATAGTGACTGAAAATGTGTTGTAATCCAGTTCAAAAGGAATAACTCCTCTTGATTTAGTTACTCGTGCTTCTTTAATGCGGTTGATAATTCTATATATAATTCTATATCACATATGAAGAAAAGGCATTAAAAATCTCATCATTTTAAAGATTTTTTGTATCCTTGTTTTAGTTATGGCTAAATTTCTATTAAACTTTTCTTTATTCTGGATCATTTTATACAGATTTTCCCACATCATCCCCTGCTACCTTTGATATACTTGTAAACGTTGAGCATTTCACTGGAATTTATAATAAAACTGAAGGTGGACCGTGGTTACCTCAGAGTTAACCCCTTAAACACTGGGAGAACCCCTAAATAATTCATTATTAGTGACCAAGTCACCTATTCATAATTGAGTATACATCATAAAAAAGGCATTAAAAATCTAATTTTAGCAGAAGTTGCAATTAAATGAAATTCTATATTTATTTATTGTACCCTTTACTTTTTAAAAGTTATTTTAAATTAAAAGGATTTTTAAGAAACCTTGACTTTTTACCTGTGTTGTGTCATTTATACATATTTTTCTCCAGAATGCTTCCTTGTGTAGTTGGAAACATTTTACTTGAACTCCAAATATTTCTTTGTGAAGATAGACAGACTGGTGGTTACCTCAGAGTTGAAGAGGTTAAAGGCTTTGCCGTCAAAGTGACCTCACAGTCAAATGTGACATCATGATGGCTGTGATTAAAATTACCGTCGACAGCAGCCGCTCATGTTTCTCTTCAGGTGGCCGCTGGTGGAGGACCCTTAAATCCTTCTGGTGACTGAGGTGCAGTGATTTCTACATTTCATGGCATTTTCACACGATACGGACCAGGAGGACTCGCAGGAGTCGGAGTGTCCGGTGTGTTATGAGTACCTCTCGGATACGAAAAGGACCCTGAGCTGTGGACACGACTTCTGCCACGACTGTCTGGTCAAAATCCTGGTCATCATCAACAGAGAGAGAAGCTTCAAAGACACCATCATCTGTCCGATGTGTAGACACCTGACCTTCATCAAAAAACTGAAGGATGAGGGACTGTCCCTGGTAGAGGGACAGACCCTGGAGGTGCCCCTGTCTCTGCTGCTGGAGCGGCCTCGAAACGCACGCCGCGCCTCCAGGAACGCTTTACCCAGGGGCTTCCACTGGATCTCACGATGCTTCCGGGACGTTCACGACGGGGTCTACAGGCCGGGGTCACACAACCGGAACACCATGCAGGTCTTTGTCATCAGCACCCAGGGGCGACCTATAGCCGAGGATGACGCCCTCCGCATAGTGATGGACGTGCTGCACCGCATCCAGCGGTGTGGGATTTGCACTAGCACTCACCTGTTCCTCTGGCTGTCGGTGTTGACTTTGTTTGCCTGGTCGGTGGCGCTCACACCCTGGCTTTGTTTGGCGTAGTCCTAATATGGATTTATGGAAATATTGTAAGATAGACATGCAAAGTGATTGAATATTCAACACTTCCTAGTCATTTTAGAGCGACAGCCAGGGAGTTGAACCTGAACCGTGTTGAGCACCGGTGCCTCACAGCATGAAGACCCTGGGTTCGAATCCCCTCCTGACCGTGGTCCTTTCAGTACGGAGTTTGCACGTTCTCTCCCTGTCTGCGTGGGTTTCCCCCGGGTACTCCGGTTTCCTCCCACCCACAAAAACATGTGCCTTAGGCGAATTACTCCTGCCATTGCCTCTGAGCAAGGCACTAGGCTGTCGATCTGCTGGAGCTGGGCGCTGGACTGTGGCTGCCCACTGCCCACCTCAGAGTCAGGATGGGTCCAATGCATTGACAATAAAAACGTCTACTGGGCACACACCTCTGTCCCTCATGTGTTACCGGGCACCACCGTTACTGTGTGTGTGTGAGACGCCGCACCTGTTTTATGACAAACACACAGACAGAGAGAGTGCACAATATGTAATCTATCATACATCATACAGCGTCATATATAACACAATATCAAACATTTACAGAGAAATTCATGGAAAACAACAATTCCGTTTCCATGAACAAAGACCGGAAAATTACATATAATTTGTCAAAGAGATTTAGATAGAACAATTTAAATGGTTGTTCACATTTCGATTTACAATCAGAATCTTGGTTTATTGCCAACTCCAAGGAATACCCAGAATTTCCTGTGGCATGCTGGTGCTTATTGTAACAATATATATAAGACAAGGAATGTGTGTATAGAGGAGCTGTACAGTGGTGCAGGAGTGTGCAGAAAAATGTCCAGGGAATGTAAAAAAAAAAGTTGTTTGGTTAATGTGCAAAATATTAACAGAATAATGTCCAAGGAATAATTGACATAGAAATGAAGCTCAAGTCCACAGAGATGTGGTGCTCATAGAGAGAGAGAGAGACAGAGAGAGAGAATGTGAATGTAGGGCTTACATCTGATTGAAAATAAATAAACAGGGCAGCATGGTGGTTTGGTTGTCAGCGCTGTTGCCTAACGGGCGGAAGGCGTGGGTTTGAATCCCCCTCTCTGTGTGTGGTTTGCATGTTCTCCTTGAGCCTGTGTTTCCTCCAGGTAGTCCGATTCCTCCCACTTCCAAATACATGCGGCTTATGTGACTTGGAGTATCTAAATTGCCCATAGGTGTGAATGGGAGTGTGATTGAGTTGGATGGATGGATGAATGGATGGATGGTTAATCCATAGAAAGTGCTGACTTTCATCTTTATTTTGAGTATATTTATATCCAAATTGGGTGAACGGTCTAAAAATGACGGCACTTCTCATGTTCATTGATCCTCAATTCACCAAAAGCAACTGAAAAATCATTTTTACCACATATGAGAGAAAATGATCTTCACAGTCTTATTTTAATGTCATTTTCATATCATAATATTTTCATATGATTGATTTCCTGATTGTCTTCAGCTCTCCTTGGGTTTTCCTTTCTCTTCGTGGTTTTACTGCCTTTACTCCATTGTGCGACTTGAGTCTGTGTGTCTGTCGGCAACAGACGATGAAACGCATTCCTCGCAAATAACATCCTGATCTTCTGACATACTACTACATGCACTGCGCATGTGTGTGTGTGTGTGTGTGTGCGCATTGCATGTGAAAACCCACCTCCAGTTCATGGAATGACAGCAGTGTGTGCCGAACCCACCGATGGCATGCTAATAAAAACCATATTTGCCGTGTGTATGCATGTATGAGTGAATGTGGAAGTGGTTTGTTTGCTGGTGTGCGTGCTGCTTTGATCGTATGTTCAAGATGCATGTGTGAGTGTGAGGTGCCTGACGTCCAATTCCATGTGAGAGATTTACACGTTTGCACGAGAGCACCGATGTATTTGTACGCCGGTACTGGTCGAGGCAAGCCGAGGAGGGGTCTTTGTGAGGAGGGGAGAGTGCTGTGCGTGCTTGCATGTGAGCGTGTTAGTGAATGGGATGTTAAATGAAGAGGGGTCGAGGTGGGCAGGAAGTGTGTGAGTGCTGTTAGTGTGTGAACTGCTGTCCTAATGAAATGTGAAAGCTCTTCAAGTCACCTTTGCCCTCCCCCCCTGCTGCATTGAATCCCCTCTGTCTGTATCTCCCCCACCACTACACACACACACACACACACGCACGCACGCAGGCCCATTCTGCCTTTCTTTTCTCTTTCACACACAAACACAGACATGCGTGTGCGCTCCGTGTTAACATGAAAGCGTTAGCGTGGAAAGCAGTGGGTCGTGGCCCCTCTCTGTCTTCTCTATCCTGCGAGGCGAGGCTCTCCCTGGGCATGTTGATAGTACAGCTGGCAGTCCGGGAGCCTCCAGACACTCTCTCTCACACACACACACACACACACACATGCATGCAGACAGAGGCACGCTAGGCAGTCGGTCATGAAGCCACTGGCATGAAAGATAGACGGCTCTGACACCAGAAAAGCAGACACTCACAGCCTGACATGCACTGGGGAGCATGAACAGGATAACAATGGCGTGTTTCACTCTGAGTGTGTGTTGGTGTTTGTGTGTGTGCATCGTTTTCGGCAATATTATCGGGACAACAACAACATTCTCTGGATTGTGTGTGTGTAAAAAATGGTAATAAAAAGAATGTTACCCGGGTGTTTGTGCTAGTCAACAACAGCATCAGAGTGACTTTAACACTTCTGACACATCAGATCAGTGAGCGCGTTGACTCAGAGTCATCGTTGCACAAGAAAGAATCACTTTTAGGATTAAAAATGAATGTTTGACTCTGTGTGTGTGTGTGTGTGTGTGTGTGTGTGTGTCTAAGCTGCTGGATTTATTTAATGGTGGCGTTAGAGACTGGAATGATGGAGAGATGAGGAGGGAGGCAGAAGGACAGTAAGGAGGGAGACAGGGGAGACGAGGACATTGTCTCTTGTGTCCCTTGGGACAGATCGATCAGAATGAGAGGGTATCCTCGTGCCATCAGAGACATTCCAGGACGTCCCCGGAAATTCCAGGGATGACAGCCGTGGCTCGTGGTGAGATCTGAAACTACCGGCCAAGTGATCCAACAAACTGTGTGTGTGTGTGTGTGTGTGTGTGTGTGTGTGTTTTGTGAGGGAAGATAGGGCGGTAACCTTTTAGATCTTAGGAAAATCTGTTTTGGTGGCTTTATCTTCCATATGTATACAGACACACACACTCTGTCTCTCTCTCTCTCACACACAGATGCAGCTGTGTTCCAGATGTATTAGCAGGCCTCTGGTGAATCATACAATCTCTGTGACTTGAGTGTTACACAGAGCTGGTAGCAAACAGGACAGTTTTCCGTATTAGCACCTCGTCGTCCTCCTCCTCCTCCTCCTCCTCCTCCCTGCTCCATCACCTCCATCTCGTATCTGTTTTTAGTTGTGTCCTCTGTTTCTTTCACTTCGTCTCCACCTCCTCATGTCCTTGATACTTTATGAGACTCCGTGTACAGTCAGTGTTTCACTGCACGGCGTCATCAAATTCAGGGGTTCTCAACCTCTGTTGGCCCATATGGACCTCCTTCCTGGCTACAATCTGGGGACCTCTGATGTGGGGGTGGGGACGTGGACTCAGATGAGGTTTTATTGAGATTTCTGGGCGTGGTGAGTTGGACACAGTCTGTGGACAGGGACAATCTCGTGTCTTTTTCTGTCTCCAGCCTAACTCTCTACTTATTCTTCAGGTGTGCCAGCATGTATGCCAGAGGTGTGTATCTGCAAACTTTATTTAAATTGAATGCATCTCTATTTTATTATTCTCAAACAAGAAATTAAAAGAAAACGACAAATTTTTCAAGATATCTTTACTGTCTGGCATTAAAATGACATTACAGAAGTCAGTGAAGTCACTCCACTGAGCCCTTCATTTAAATCCACTCTGTGTGTGTGTGTGTTGTGTGTGTGTGTGTGTGTGTGTGTGTGTGTGTGTGATCCGTGTGAAACATCAAGACACTGAGGAACAAACCAGCTGGTCTCGATGAGTCGTGTATTTCATTTTTGGAAGATGAACAGGAACATGATACATGTTTAGGCTACAGTAAGCAAGGCATCCAGTGAGTGTGTGTGTGTGTGCGTGCGTGCGTGTGTGTGTGTGTGTTTGTATGTGTGTGTGTAGCATGCTCCTGACCTGAAATGAACCCACTGAAATCACATTTTTAACACAATTCCTTCCTTCTCTATCTCTCTCTCTCTCTGTGCAGTGTCTGCTATCACAGTGCCTTACCAGCAGGGGGAGCTAAAGCCTGGCATTTGTTCACATTTGTCTATAAGGAGCATGAATTAGTCTTATTAGACAGGTTTATTAGGAGTACGAATGAGTGTGATGTCTTTGCGGAAACGGTTTTGTCTTGCTCAGAGATCAGAGAGACCTGCTAAGGATTCCGTCTCGTTCAAGGACACTCTGGCAGGGAGCTTGTTTGTCCACAGAGGGTCTCGAAGGACAATTTCTTGTTGAAAATATCACCCAGCTGCCCGCACTTCCTGCCTTTTGGCTGCTCCTCTCCTCTCTTCTCCTCTCTGCCCCTTCGCCAGGAAATGAGGTGACTGATTCCGTGTCAAACCCATTCCCAGCACAAAGGCAACTCTTGTCCACTACTCACTTCCTGGGAGGAACGGACAGAGGATAAAGTTCACCTTCTGCATGAGTCAGTTGTCCTACAAGCACACACACACACGAAAACACGTGGTCATATAAGTTATGTGTTCATCTATACAGTATATTGCCACAGATGTACGTGCGAACAAACACACAATGATCTCTTCCCTGAGTTGATCTTACTCATAGTTCATGTGTTTATTGCATAACTACTGCAGTTGGTGTGTGTGTGTGTGTGTGTGTGTTTGTCCCATTATACTATGATCCACATATAGAGACAGAGGGGAAGCAATAAATGAATACTCTGTCCTGGCAACAAGCTGTTTTCCTGTCAACATTGCTGTATCTCCATGTGGTGAGCACAAGTGTGTGTGTGTGTGTGTGTGTGTTGAAGAAAACAGTTGCCCAGTCAGGAAATGGTAGATTGTCCCTCTCTTCTATTATCCTTCTCCACTCTTTCAGCCGATATATACGGTAACCCCTAACCTTTATTTAATCCCACTGATGTCTTTGTGCGCCTGTCTTTTGGAATGATTGATGCCAGCGAGGGACAGCAGCAGAGAAACCTAATATTACGGGATCATCAGCAGAAGAAAGGAATATAGGGAGAGAAACAGAAAGACGGGAGGGGTTAGGAAACGGAAAGAAGCGAGAGGAGCACATGACAGACGAGGTGAAAGAATGAGACAGAGAGAGCTTTATGGAACACCTTTTGAAGTGGTCAGTGAGTGGGCATGAGATTGTGATTTTGTGTGCCAAAGGTTTAGGGAGTATGAAATTACATGTTGGAGTCATGCAATCAGCTGATAACCAAGTCGGTGCTGTAATCTCCTGTTGTCAAAACAAAACCTAAGTCCATGACCCCACCGCACGGCGTCCCAAGGCAGATCAAACAACTTTCAGACAAATTTGCTATTCATAGAACCTTGATCTGGGACCAGGAATACGTGTTGAGATGTGTGAGTCTGGATTCATGTGGGCCAGATGGATGGACAGATCGCTCCACTGACATCTTTGGATCTTCCTCGCAGGACAAACAAGCAGAGATTTAGGTGGACTTGTATTCATTTGGCAGATGTTTTTATCTAAAGTGAGGTTTGTGAGCTGGAGCTACTATACTGCATGGGAGAGCACACTAACTGCACACAGAGAGAGGGCCAGCCACCGTGTCTGAGAAGGGAAACCAAATCCATTTTATAACTGACATTCAAAATCCCATGACACCATTCACAACATTTGCTGATTCGAGCTGAGCAACAACCCCAACACCCCGGACAGAATGAGACCTTTCATGTTCTCCTTTATACTAATTTCCAATTTCCTCAATTTCCTCCCGGCTGAAAGCTGCAGGCCATGAGTGGTGTCAGTTACCATGGCAACGGCGGTACCTCTCGGTCAAGTCCATTCCCTGGTCAACAGGCGTAAAAGTGTCTTACACAGACACAGGAAGGGAACGGAAGGCCCCTAATGAGGAATAAAAGTATTCCCGTTCACATTGAGTGGCTGTATTTTTGTCCTGCACTCCCTGATACTACACGCTGTTTATAAGCTGCACTTGACATGTTGAGCTGATGCGGTCATGCAGAAAGACTGAGTGCAACGCTGGAATAAGCTTTAATTCCAAGATCCCCGAATTCGAAGCGACTAATCGCACAGGGAGGGGGGCGACATAATATACTGATTGTTTTCATGTAACTTCAAACGGCGGTGGAGAAACAGAGACAATGTAAGGCTCCACACAGCTCCACGTGCATGCTGCAGACGAGAAAACAACCAAATCAGCACTATTTACATTTAGATTTCACATTCAGATTTTGGTAAATATAGTGAAATTCATAGTAAAATATTGTTAACCACATCAATATCTTTAATTAGGTATGTTTGAATGTAGTTAGGTATAGTTAAATAGCTTAAATATCAATATAGCTTTGTTTAATTCGTTTTTCTGTCATATTTCTTGTATTGTATTTTCATTCTCTTCTTTTTGTGTCTTTGCCTGTATTTTTGAGCTGCTGTGGCATGAATAAAGTTCATTTCGTCTCATCTTATGTAAATATAACATTTAGTTGAATTGATTTTATTGGTTTTTCACATGCACAAGCACACAAAGTATCACGTGTAGTGAAATACGTTGTAACGCCTCTCCAGCTGTGCTACATGTTACAACATACAGTATAAGGATAAAAAGTCTGCAAAAATATGACTATAAGAATAAAAACATCATGTACACACACACACACATATATATATATATATATATATATATATATACATATACACAGATATATTTGCACATATACATACACACATGCATACTGTATGATATTTCTATGTACAAATTATGTGTAATTTTCCAGTATAAATGACAGCGACATTAGAGTAAAGAGAATTTTACGGCATGAGGACTGTCATGAATCACAAATCATTCAAGGACAGACGCAGAATGAAAAACACAACTGGACTCCACCTCACGCCACCCGACGACTAGCCCTTTCCAAGTCAAAGAACTCAAGAGTCAAGGGTTGCCAAAGAAATTGCAGTAAACAAGGAAGTTAAGTTGAGAGGGAGGGAGAGAGAGAGAGAGAGAGAGAGAAGGCACGGTCTGACTGAGAAAGGAAAACAGCCGATCACAGCACTCTGACACACACACACGCACTCTGACAGTAAGCAGAAACTTGGTCCACTGGCTGGTGATTGACTGACTGGAAGTGTGGTAAAAGGAGTGTCGATTTAGCATTTTTGGTGGAATGTGATGATACTGACAATGAGGCTTTGTGTCAGATTATGCTGCCACAGATTTTGTATGGTATGTGTGGTGTTTGTGTGTAAGAATAAGAAGGCCAGGAGAGCTATCCGACATTCCTCTCCTTCAGACCTGCTGGGCTGGTTTCTACAGGGTCATTAACATTCCTGCTCTCCTCTCCACAGCCACACTCTGTGTCCTCCTCCTCCTCCTAAGTGACATGTTGGCTCATGTCCACCTGCCTCCGCCGGCCTCCCCTCCTTCCCACCTTCACTCTCTCTCTCTCTCCACTCTAATCTCCACACGGCACGCTGCTGTGGCGCTCCGACTCTTTGGAGTGAGGAAGACGAATGTCTCTGGAAGTTTCCTCTGAAGAAAGGAAGCCGCGTTCTTTCTTCGCCGCGTCCAGATGTGATCTCAAGAATTTCTCTTTGACGGCGCAGATGTGGACGCTCGCCTCTCATCTTTGTCCGCTTTTTCATTCCTGCTCTGCTTTTTTGTGTTTTTAAAGCTCCCCTCTCTCTCCTTGTTATTTGTGCTCTTTCTCTCCATTGAAACGTGGAGAGGAACATTGGTTTTAATCAATTTAATCAATCCAGGCAATAAATAAGCTTTGTCAGGGCATACATGTATACACCTTGATACGATTGAAAACAGTACGATTCATAGTGTGCTTAATCTGGGTGAAAGACTCAGATTACGCCATTATGAACGGATGAATTAGCATCCTAATCAGACTACATGTGGAATTCTTGAGTTTGTCGACTCCTCTCGTGCTGCAGTCACACAAAACACTGTGCTTATATTTGTAGAATGTGGACTCCTATTGATTCAGTGCACGTAAACATCTTAAAGTATCAGTCTGAACGTTTGTGTAATGGGTGGAATCCGCAGTGGTCCATCTCTCTGTTCCCGTCCTTCCCCTCTCTACCCGCTGAAACTCTGCTCCACCCGCCATAGAGGCCTGAGTCGAAGAAGAAACAAAAGACCGAATGCGAGTGAACTTTGTTCCCGGAGATATTTCCAATGAAATGAGTTCAGGAAGTGGAGAGTGACACAGAGGGTGGGGCCCTGGTGTCGTGCGTTCGTAAAACTGATGACTAGCAATTGTGGAGGTAGTTCGTGCACGGCCGTTGGACCAATCCTATGGACTCACGGAATCAGATCCCACCAGCAGGGCGGCGCCACAGAACATTCAATTAATGAATTCAGAAATCAGAATTTAATGAGGATTTGGGAAAATTCAATAATACGAAGTTTTGTAAAAACATGCATCAATCTATATTTTTCTGTCTGTCTGTCTGTCTGTCTATCTATTACATTTATTGCATTAACTTTTGAGTTAAATCTACATTTTATTGTTCTTAGCATGCAAAAAGCCTTCACATGCCCACACATCAATATTTCTATATGTGTCACAGAAAAACTCCATTAAAGCCTGAACACGACGTAAATAACCTCCAACGTCAAAAGCGACAGCTTGACGTGTTCGCTGTGGAATCATAAAAACACCCACTGCACTACACAAACTGTGGTTGTGGAGAGAACGGTACCTTGGGGGGAAATCACAGCAGACCTGTTGACCCGCAACATACGTGAACTCACACACATCAGCTCACTCTCCCTCCAAAGTTAATCTCCTGAACCCCCACCCC